>WMED01025965.1:0-10916 GCA_019650415.1 Pipa parva
CCTGTACTTGGTTAACAGCGGATTCCCTTTACCTCACCCCCTGTACTTGGTTAACAGCGGCACTGAATTTCTTTTCACCCCATTTAATTAACTGGAGCAGATCCAGTAATGTAGTATACTGTAGATCCCCTGTAGGTACACGCATGCTTGTTCCATCCATTGTGCATATGCAGCGTCTGCCCAGTTAATTTTGTTGCAGGTGGAGAGAGTCAGCTTAAGATCTGCATGGTGGGGGTTTGGTATTGTCATTCCCCCTGGTATGGCCATGATTGTAGTTTTCTTATTGACTTATTAACTCACTACTCAACCATTAGCCAGGGTCATGGGAATAGGGCAACATTTCCAACACAACTCTTAGCAAAAACAAGTATCATACCCTTTTATAATTAGCCAACTAATAAATGTACTCTGTACCAGCATTAACAGATACCCAGCAGCCCTCCCTGCCGTGTTACTCCACAGATGCTGCTCTGTGGCCCAAGTCTTGAGTAATGCCTCTGTTGGCCTTTCTTCCAGTGTCCTCTCAGCTGCTAAAACCCAGCTGGGAAGCCTTTGGATATTCACAGCGTACAGGAAAACAATTAGTACATGTATCATCTTTACTGAACCACAACTACTCTAGCAAAATAGAGAAAGTAATAGAAAACCAATAGATCAGTGTCGAGACTGGACCAATCACAGGGAGTGGGTGGCAAGTGAGAGGAACAGTCAATCAGAGCTAAACCTATAGGGAAACATGTGATAGGCAGGATTAGTTTATTCTGTCTGTGTTTGCTGAACAGATCACATCTGACTACAGTTCTGTGTTTGGCTTTCACACTAAGACCAAATTATAATGTTATTAAGGAGGAAGTGAATAACCACCCTCGTAAAAGGAACCGCATTTCAGATTTGCTGGCATCATGCATAGTATATTATTAAAAATCCATGTGGCAAAATACAATTTCCAACTTATTTATACTATTAATACAGTTTTTGGATAAGCACTGCGTGTGTCTTTCATTTACAAACTAGTTGTTTTTAAAATGAAGATACAAAGCAATGCTGCATTATCACGTTTCACTTCCCAAAAACAACTGACACTTGGGGACAAAAAACGGTGTCTCCATAAAATGAAGGGTCCGGTTTATCTTAGTTTGATAAGGTGTTACGAGTGCTCCAAAAAATTGCTCGATACTGTTTTGCCAAGAATTATTAATAAAGGTGGGATCCAATTTAATAAATTCATTGTAAGTAATAATTAAAATGTTTGGAGTGCTGTTTATAAATGACTTGGAGACCACATAGCAGTAAATCAGTTATTACTGTAGAACGTGCACCCTTCGGCTCAATTTAAACATCATAACAGAGCTACTCGATTTAATTTGTTCCTTTTTTACTAAAACCTGACATACTGAAGTGAAATACAAGCTATTGTTGTAAGAGGAAGAAACAATTTCAGACTATTCAATTCTTTATCCATGACAGACAATAAGAAATTATTCCATGATTAACTTCTTTTTATTTAGTCAGGTGTTAATTGCAACATGATAAATGTGTGAACTGAATGTTTTAAATACAGATAAGAAATGATGCTTGACACAAAGTGCATAAACTCAATAGCGATGGACCACTATCTACTATCACTTGCCATTTGACTGGTCACAGATCAGTACTGACCATTTCAATGGCTGGGTTCTTTAATGCTTATGTACAGACATCATATTTAAGCAATTAAGGAAGAGATTAGTCAGTTCAAAACTCTGGGTGAAAATGTAACAATATTGCACTGGTATATATATATATATATATTTTAATAAATATCAGTTTGGTTGAATGAAATGATCCTTCTAAATATTAACAATAAATTTAAGTTAATAATCAGTCACCATATTGTTAAAATAAAAAAAAAGGCCAAACCTTTCATTTGTGAACACCACCTACCATGTACAGTAAGGTGGGACACCTTAAACTCTTCTTTCATTCAGAACAGGATAATGGATTGTCCTTGGTGTGAGTTTTCTGATGTAGAGTAAGATACGAGCTTTCCCTAAAACTTTTGCCGCACTCAGTGCAATAGTACGGTTTCTCTCCCGTGTGAATTCTCTGATGCACCACCAGCTTTGAACGGGTTATAAAACATTTCCCACATTCTGAACAGCAGAACGGTTTTTCGCCTGTGTGAATTTTCTGATGTAAATTAAGTACGGAACGTTGAGTGAAGCATTTTCCGCATTCAGGGCAAGCAAATTTTTTCTCTCCAGTATGAATAGTCTGATGTTTAATAAGGTTTGAGTATGTGGTAAAACATTTCCCACATTCAGAACAAGAGTATGGTTTTTCCCCTGTGTGTACTTTCTGATGTACATCCAGGCTGGGCCGATGAGTAAAACTTTTCCCACACTCGGGACAAGAAAATCTTTTTTCTCCTGTGTGAATTCTGTGATGTACAATAAGGTAGGAGTATTTTGTGAAACATTTTCCGCATATAGTACAAGGATACGGTTTTTCACCAGTGTGGATTTTCATGTGCGCGCTAAGTCCTGAGCTTTGTGTGAAAGATTTCCCACATTCAGTACAAGAGTACGGTTTTTCCCCAGTGTGAATTCTTTGATGAGCAACAAGGTTTGAACAAGTTTTAAAACATTTTCCACAGTAGGAACAAGAGTATGGTTTCTCTCCCGTATGCATTCGCTGGTGTATAATAAAATGTGAGCGATGAGTAAAATATTTCTCACATGCAGCACAATAGTATGGGTTTTCTCTTTCATGCTCTTTCTTGTGTTTGGCAAGACTTCCGTGATATGTAAAACACTTTCCACATTCAGGACAAGAGTCTGTCTTTTGTCTCGTATGAATTTTATGATGTTTAATTAGGCTCGGACGATGTGCAAAACATTTCCCACAATCGGAACAAGTAAATAGTTTTTCTCCGGTGTGAATTCTTTTATGTTCAATAAGATTTGAGTGACGATTAAAACTTTTACCACATTCAGTGCAGGAATACGGTTTCTCCCCTGTGTGTATTCTCTGATGAACAATAAGAGTTGAACGACGGGTATAACATTTACCACATTCGGAGCAACAAAATGGTTTCACTCCAGTGTGGGTTTTCTGATGTCTAACAAGATCTTTGTTTTTAGCAAATCCTTTGTCACAATCATGACAGTTGTACAGCGCCATGGGAGGTGTTGATGTATCCCTTTCCTGTGTTGGTTCTGAAACTGTAATTATTCTGAAATCAGAAAGGTCATCGGATTCTTCTTTGATATCATAATCATTAGCTGACAAGCTGTTATTTAGGCTGCATTCCACAGTAGGAGAAGATTTACGTTTCTCCTGTATCTGATCTGTTGATTTGTTATTTCCGAAATCGGAATAGCTTTCTTCTTCACATGAATCAGGCTCCTCTTTAATAGTACATGATATATAATTATCTGATGGGCTGTTACTTAGGCTGCAGCCCAAGGCTGAAGTAGGTGATTCTAGTTCATCTGTTGGTTCTGTAACAGTGATAATTCTGTAATCAGAAAGGTCTCCATCGATGGAATCCAGCTCCTCTTTAATGTCATTATCTGATGAGTACAGTTCAGTTGCAGGAATTTCAGTGTCTGAGAGATTTCCCTTTGAACAAGTAACTGCATTCACAGTCTTGCTTGGTTCGTCGTCTGAATGTGCCGTCTCTTCCAGATCAGCTTTCTTATCACTTTCATCTTCATAATCTGGCAGAGATAAAAGCATGGAAATTCATATTGGTTTATTCTTTTATTTCTCCTTAACAACGCTATACATTGTGGACAATATTTACAGGCGAAATGCAAGCACAGCATGTATATGAGATAATAGGTTAGTAAGGAAAAAAACAGGGGTATTTCTGCAAATAAAACTGCCAAGCTTATTTCATTCAAATGAATAGTGATGTTACTTTAAAAAAGAAGAAAAGGGAATGCAGCACTGAGAAATGAAAATGTGACTTTGTATCTTGTAAATATTTGTAAAAATTCTAAAGATTTGTCTATAAAAAAAGTGCATTCATACACAGTTCATGTTTTACCTGTTATGGTGATACTGACATTTGTGTTTTTTTCACTATTCTTAAAGATCTTTACAAGAGGTAGATTTCTGAAATCTGCTTAATGTATCATATTCTCTATTCAGACAGGTTTGAACGCTAAAATGTAATTTGTCTTTCCTTACAATGTGCGCACTACCAGTCTCACTAAATCGTTGCCTTTGATTTGGATACTTATAACATACATATGCTATATGGAGTGCTGTCTGTATAAGTTTATGGTAATGAGTATCAGAACTACACAGCTAAGTGTTTTGTATAGCTCACACTAGCTTCTATACATATCTTATTATTATACTATTATATTATTATTATTAAATGTGTCTCCAGTAAAAGGAAAGATCTGATGAAAAAAATTCTAAAGACTAAAAATTCACAAATACAAGAATTATAGTTATAGTTTATGGTATAATTCACCCCTTTAACTAATAAAAGCTACTAATAAAATACTCAGTCTTTTGAGGTAGCATTTATTTTAAATTCTGCCCAACCCTTCCTTATTGAGCAGAATGGTTCTGCCAGACACTCCATTTCCCAGAATTCAAAAGGTAAAAACCCCACTTTGTCTGGTATCCTCAATAGCTGTCAGATCAGAAGAACCACATGATAAAAATGGTTATAATTCTTGGCTCATAGAAGTCACTGACAAAAGTGACAAAACATGACTTACAGGTAACTTTCAGTGATCTTTATAATGGAGAAAAAGACCCACAGTTGCCACCATGTGCAGGGCATTTATAAACTCTATGGGGCAGTGACCTCCAACTTCTTGTGTCAACCACAACCTAGCACTTAAAGTGGAGTATCCTTGTGATATTTTACTTGTATTGTTTATTGCACTTATCCCATGTCTGTATTATATTTGTATTGTTGAATTGTACAGCGCTGTGTAAATTTGTGGTGCTTTGTAAATAAAATTATACTTGTAATTATACCATATTTTCCCGCGTATAAGACGACTGGGCGTATAAGACGACCCCCAACTTTTTCAGTTAAAATATAGAGTTTGGGATATACTCGCCATATAAGACTTCCCCTCTTCCAATGCAAATCCTGCTTGGATTGGTCAGCTCTCCCTGCCTCCCCAGTCTCCAAAACTATCAGAGCACTATTACATTGTGCAGCCCCCAAAAGCTCCTTCCCGCATTTTGATTCCCCCACAACCCCCCTCCAACACTGTGCCACCCCCTCCTTCCTACAACCTACCCACTGAAGGAGGGGGGCACTATCATAATGCTTGCCCTCCTCCTTTTCCCTCTCTCTACCAACCTCCTCCATTGCCTGGTTGTCTGTGCTGTAAAGCTTAGCGCTCACAGGAAGTTACATCAATGTTGGGGGAGGAATGCTGTAGCGCTCAGGTCCAGAGCACAGACAGCCGGGCCACAGGGGAGGAAGGCAGGGAGAGGGAAAAGGGGATACCCAGCGTATAAGATGACCCCCAACTTTTGAGAAAATTTTCATGGGTTAAAAAGTAGTTTTATACGCCAGAAAATACAGTACATACATACAGGTGAATGAAAGATTTGGAAAGTAAAAGTGCATGCTGCTATTTAGCATCTTTGCCGGTTCACTGCAGTGGAATTGCACACTGACAATAATGATTGCATCACTACAAAGAGACTTGATTTATTCTTTAACTCTGCATTGTCTCTGATTCATACACACACAAAGAATAAACAGTAATATCAATACAACCAAATGAAGCAGATGGAGATGCTTCACTCTAAGATTCCTGACCAGAGAAAAATATAAGCTACATTGTCTATAGGAACAGCAAACATGATTGTGATCTTGTATAAGTGTGAAGTAATTACTGGCTATGAATAATAATTGTATTAGAAGCACAGCTATAATAACAATATTATTATAATGAATATATGTGAAATTTGCCTTTATTTTGCCAATTAAATTAACTGAATACAAGTTTAAATTGCTCAAAATGAGGTTGAGCTAAAAATACCTTGTCTCATCTGCTTTGATGGTCCAGTTGGCAGCATGCCATGTGCAGAATCATTCTTTTTCTGTAGATTGGGTTCCGGATTCTCTGCCATTCCGTACCAAACTACTGTGAGCCTCTATCACCTGTGATGGCTTTCCCTCCCCAAGTCTTAATGCAAGCTGGACTGTGGGAACTTACAGGCACAAGAGCTGTTAGGCTCCTTTTCCACCAATGAAAGTCATCAGCAGTTGTTAACTGTAACAAGAAATAACAGTTTATCAGTTAGAATTGATTAGTGAACTGTACAGGAATGCAACCAAGCGAATAAAACTGGTAACACTGGTACTGGAATAGATTCTCCCATGTAGACCCAAAAGAGAAAGTTTACACACATTGCTGGGTTACTCAGATCTACTCTTTTCTAAAGGAAAATCAAACAGCCGGTTTTAGTCTAAATGATCCTTTTTCATTCTCTGAAAATGAAGAGCCGGTGGGGCAAGGCTATATGGCTGCAGTGTGAACACGCACTTTTGCTGAACTCCAATACTGAGAACTGCAAATCATAAAGAAAAAAGAGGAAATTGCATAAAATAGGTAAAACCAACAAACCCACAAATTAAACCTACAAACAAAGACCCAGAGAAACCTACCAAGATCCGCCAATCTTTGATAAAAAGACTAGTAACAGTCTCCTGCCATCAAACATCATGATTTCGGGAGAAACAGAGCAGTTCCCATCCTCACAAATGGCCCAACACACCGAACAAGAACAGGAACAGAACCACCCAAACACAGATGGGATTAAGGAGATGCTCACCAAATTAGCATTGAAACAGGACATCTTTGACACTAACCAGGCCCTGAAAGATGCCATAAGTTATGAATTTGCTACCAGTCTCTGATGGTTACACCACAAAAAAAACTACAAACTATTCCAACAAATCACAGTACCCCAACTCACTAACTCTTTTAATTCAATTCTATCAGGACACCCATTACCCAAAGAAACCCTAGAAGCGAGAGTATGCCTAATCCTAAAGAAAGACAAAGACCCAAGCTACAGACCAATCTCCCTGATCAAGACAGATGTTAAAATACTAGCTAAAATTATAGCAAACCAAATAAAACCATACCTACCCAAACTAATAAGACTAGACCAAGCAGGATTTGTACCCAGAAGAGAAACAAATGACAACACCATCAGACTAATAAACCTTGCATACAAAGCTCTGAATGATCAAACTCCAACGATGCTACTTTCTACAGATGCAGAAAAAGCTTTCGATAGGGTTTCATGGAACTTCATGTTCCAACACCTAACACAGTTTGGCCTTCCACACAATATAATAAAATGGATTAGATACACAAATCCTACAGCAATAATCTAAGTCAATGACCAGAAATCTAATCCTATTTACATAACAAATGGAGCTAGACAGGGTTGCCCTCTCTCCGCATTCTTATTTGTTCTGACTCTAGAACTAATACTTGCAAGAGTCAGGTCGAGCAGGAGCATCTGGGGTATCCCATTTGGATACACACAATACAAAATGGCCATATACGCAAATGACCTTTTATTCACAATAACCAGTCCAGAAAACATACTACCCTCATTGATCCAAGACCTCCAAGACTATGGTAAACTCAGCAACTACAAAATAAATATGCAAAAATTGGAAGCACTAAACCTCAAAATTGAAAACAATCGAATGCTCCATCTAAAATCCATCTTCCAGTTCAAATGGGCAACCCGACACATAACCTACTTAGGAATATGCATCAATAACAACTGGAAGAATTGGCCCATCATCATCTATGAACAGATGTTCAACAATATCAAAAAAGTCCTGGCAATCAAAAACACATTCCTGGTTTGGCAGGATTAACATAATCAAAATGGTCATCCTCCCCAAATTACTGTACATCTTTCAAACTATCACAATGGGGATACCACCGGGTTTCTTTAACAAAATAAAGAAAGAATTAATCAAATATGTCTGGAAAAACAAAAACCCACGCATTAACATATCAGCACTTACAAGACCCAGAAGACAGAGGGTGGAACCAGCCTCCTTGACATTCTAAATTACTACAAGGCAGCAATCCTAACACAGATTATCAACTGGAACTTGCACAAGGAAAATAAACTGTGGGTACAAATGGAAAAAATCAGAAGTAGAAATAACACTCACTCTAATACCTTGGTTCAGCCCCCAAAAAATTAGATCTCTGGAAATTCCAAACCCTCTAAAACACTTCAAATCTGGAATACGATTAACACCTCAAGGAAAAGCACCCCACTTTCACAATACCCATGTTTACTCACTCCAATAACACACAAAGAAGACTTCAAACCAGGAACAGAGAAAAACTTTCCAGACAACTGGTTAATACAACATGAACATTCCTTATATAAATTTACAAATTAAAAAAAGAAAGAAAACAGACTGACTGACCCCCCACCTCCACCCCACAAACACCAACCCCCACCCCGTGCTCATCAAAGAAGAAACACTTAAACCCCGCAGGCCAGTTTAAATACTGGCAACTTTATTATCTTCTGCAACATCCAGAATGGAAAAAGCCATAAACTGAGAATTCCTCTTTCAAGAAGCTCATAATGAATCACCATCTGACTAATTCTTTCTATCCTTCACAGCGCCTATGCACACCAATAGAAAAAACAAAACCTACATATATTCTACAATGGTAGAGAAACATAAATATCATCTTAACTGAATTCCAGTCAACACTAATATCCCAATCCATTCACTATAGCATTTGCTGTAACAAACTGAAAGAAACCAACAACAAAATACTCACAGGATGGTACCTTACACCAGACAAACGTCACAGAATCTTCCCCAACCATCCAGACACATGCTGGAGATACAACTCAACCAATGCTGGCAATACTCCACATCTTCCAATCTTGCCCAAATATTCAACCATTCTGGCAAAAAAATCAAAGAAATCTTGAATAACCAACTAATCATAGAAATTGACACTTCGCCTCAATCAATAATATTACAAATGCCCTCAACGAGATTTAAAACATCAAATACAACCAAAGTTAAGTAAACATTTCACACAGGAAGGATTGTGTTATAATGCAGATCAATGTAACATTACATTCCTCAAAAGGGTAACTAGAAAACGATGACAAACTAGACATATCACAACTTCTTAATTATGCATAACTGTGTTGCCAAATTGTTCAAACTGTTTTACTGAATTTCTAATTGTTCAAAATTGCTGTCTTAATAAAGAATTGATTAAAAAACCCACCCTCAATTAGAGCCTAGAGAGACAAAATGAATGCAATTTATACCTTCGAGAACCTAATTGCACAAGATCCCAAACAACACCACTGCTTCCTGGATATGTGGACACCATAGGTCCAATTCTACAACTCACCTACATACAAAAACGTATAAAATCCCAGATACCGTGGGGCACTCCCAGGTTGCCCGGCTCGGCCTCTCCTTTAGAAATGACCTGTAATCCCTGTTTTCTGTTACAAGTTCTTTGTAAAACAGTATAAACACTGCTCTATAATTGCCTTTAATAAATGTTTATTATAGAAAAAAAATGTATATTCTAAGATGAAGCATTTTTTTACTTCTAAAAAAATTAAATAGAAAAAAGAAAATGAATAGCTGATCCCGTTCATTCAGGAGTGAAAAGAGCAACTCGCAGCTTTCATTACTCAGGATTTGTCACACATATAACCCATATATATATAAATGGAGATCTCCAGCGTAATAAAATAATATTACTAATGTGTCTGACTAATAGGTGAGTCATTACTCGCAAAATACTGTGTAGCTTCACCTTGACAAATTGGAACAGTGAGAGACTGCGCTACCATTTAGTTTACAAGTGGCCGGTGGGAACTGAGCTGATTCATGGGTGTCATCACTGAATGAAATGCATTGGGATTAGAAAGCTGAACTGCAACTCCCACCTATTCCTAATGCAGTGGTTAATTGCCATTGGGATGCTAGGGATTGTAGCACAGCAACATCAGAGAGAAATTAGAAGGGAGGATATGTCAGGCACACAAATGGCCTCAGTAATATGTAGGAGGACAGGTTATCGTGCAGGGGGGAGCTTTCCTTACCTGAGTGTCAGGATATATGAGGGAAGTATCACACTGTTACTCAAACAATAACAACTATTTCTTACTCTGCAACAATTAAACAAAATGTATCAATTACATGGGAGATGTGCTTTACTTTTCCACAGCCAGAGAATCCACACAGAAGCCTATTGTAGAGTACTGTCTGCCCTACACCCTTAGGCTAGGTTCACACTAGCATTTTTATGGACGGTGTATATAAAAACAATAAAAGCTGCACTTTGTAAACCTATGGGACTTACCTGTTGCATTTCTAAATACATGGCACATTTACGCCCTGTGTGAACCTAGCCTTACACACTACAGATATAGAGGACTATCTGCACTACACCCTTACTTCCTATAGAGATGCAGAGTACCATCTGCCCTACACACTACAGAGATAGAGTACTGTCTGCCTTATACCCTATTGAGATACAAAGTACCGTCTTTCAACTTCCTGTGAGAGAGGAACTCTGTAGTGCTAAAGCTAAGCGTTAGATCAGATGGAGCCGGGACAGGGAAGAGGTAGGGACAAGGAGGAGGGGGGTGAGCACCAAGAGAGTGCGCCCCTCCTTCAGAGGATAGGGAGTAGGAAGGAGGGGGCAGCACATGGGGGAGGGGGTGTTGTGGGAGAAGTCTGACCCTCTAAAGCCATTCCTATTTCTCATGTGACCCCATGGGAAAATTAATTGCCCACCCCTGCCCTACAGAGATACAGAGTACCGTATTACACGCTAAGATTGCCATACACCATACAGAGATACAGGGGGTAATTCAGCAAAGTCCGAATTCGCATGTGTTGT
>WMED01025966.1:0-10916 GCA_019650415.1 Pipa parva
CCCTTTAACCAGGTGTGGCTCAGTATTGAATTAGAGATATGTAGCTGTATTTTCATTGCCCTGCAGGATTAATTTGTAAATGAAATCTTGTTAAAGTAATGATCTGATCTGCACATTAAAAAGGCTTATTCATGAAAGTGTGAATTCTCAGGTGTAGCAAATTCATGTCCTTTGTGTCGCTATGCTTGTTGAATGTGGAGCAATATACCTTGCTAAATTTGCTACTTTGACTCAACCCAACATTTTTTAAATAGTCAAAACTCATGTGCATGCATACACAAAGTGATTCAAAAAGTTATGCAAGTTTGTGACTGTCATAAAATGTCAAATTAGATGCGAATTTCCCACATCATTGTTTGCTGAATACGCAATGTTGTGGAAGTGGTGAATAGACACAAATTCATACATTAACATGATCGTTCACACTTTGATGATTAACTACCAAAGTGTGGAGATGGAGCTGCAGATAACCATGTTTTATGAAGATAAATAAATTACTAATTATCCATACAGCCTGTATGTTTTATAGATATTTTACTAAAAAGATGAACTGGTAAAACCATGCCTTTAAAACTAATATGTATAAAATACACATAATGCAGGGCTGATAGGACATTAGCTCATTGTATAGCTGGACTGAAAACCTCTGCAGTCTATAGTGCAGTCTTAGAGCACATTAGTAACAAGCTCTGTAATGTGAGGGAGAAGTATGGTTAATTTTTGATAAATACATCACATGCAACTTCAGCTTTTTTATGCAGAATCCAAATCCCACAGTACAGTGATCTGGATTAAAGTTAGATTTATTTACCAGTTGTAACAATATTTTTAAATCAAACTATTTTTCCCCAGTCCCTCTTTACAGACTGACATGCAGGGCAGTTGGCCAAGGAAGGAGGGAATAAAAATGTCTACCTCCAGTGGAAACTTTACAGGCATCAGTATTCACTTGCTGTTGGACTGTAGCACTTATGGGCTGTTATAATAAGTCCTATTCATAAGGCAAATAATTTTTAACTTAATTTTTTTCTGAGGCTTTTTTTTTGCCCTTTAATGCGGGAGAAACAGCCTATTTTTAACAATATTGCTGATTTTGCCTATTTACTGAGCTGTTCTAAGAAAATGTTATTAACAAAAAGTGTGTTGCATGCTTGAGGCTTGCATAACCCTGTTACTCCCTATGGAGTTAGCCCTGTCACTTAGCCACGATCCAAAAAGTTTTTCCAGTTAAAAGAATTTCGATATCTTAACTGAAAGGCGAACCATATTGAAAAACACTAGAAAATATCCCACTGACAACTGATCAGTATTTATCAATAATGATTTAATTTAATGCGGAAACACTGTTATCCATCCTTTATAAATCAGGAGAATCGAAAAGTTCAGAGAAATGAAAATTGACAGTGAAACAGGATAAAAAGAATCAATACGGTCGAAATGGTTTCATTACTATCCCGCCTTGTGTTGTAATTCTGCAGTTAATCCAATAATAAAGTGTTAAATGACAGAGTTACTTTATGCAAAAAAAAGAAAAAAGGCACCTAATAACATCTGAGCAAACATAAAATCTAATCTGCTGTATTACCAGTTGTTTTCTTAGGGATTTTTAACAGTGTATTTACTATTCATAAGGTAAAAAGGAAATAACTTCTCCATCCCCTTTAGACGAGAACATGCAGATTCTGCTATTTTCTGTTTTAAACAAGGAGATTGCCAGTCTTCTTTTTCCAATAAAAATAAATGATATATTTTATCTTGTTCTTCTTTATTAGACGTTATATTTATACTGGCTTGGAGCATGCCTTTGTTGACCGACAGCTTTAAGCATTACAATTCATAGGATTGCGAACACTGGAAAACAAACCACAATCTTTTTCATCTCATTTTCTATGCCCCTTACACATGAAAAAGGAAGAAGTGTCACACACCTCGAGAATATCTAAAAGGAAACTATCAAAGCCAGAACTAAAACAAATGACATAATAGGTGCATACATAGAAAGCCCACAGCAACATTCAATAACAGCCTATCACCAAGATGCTTCGGTAAAGGCAGAAGAAGATTAATGGCAGTAGCATCAATAGAGGGATATGAAGCAGTACACCTTGTAACAGATGGAAATAATGTTCTCTCTGCCATAGCTGAGGGAACATGATATTACAAAGGACACCGGCTGGTCATTGCTACGTTCCTTGTAGCAACCAGGAAATTCAAATGTAAGGAGTTTTTAAAATGACTTTTTCTGCTATAATGCATGTTCATAGTAATAATATTTTCTGAGGTTAGTTCGGCAGAGTTTAGAACCTTATAACTACTGTGATCTGCATACACTTTATTAACCAGCATTGACCCTTTATAGGGACACTAAACTCTAATTAACATTAAGGTTCATAATGCATGCATATGAATGCTGACGTTAACTCTTGATCTTTTTATTTCTAGTTAATGTAAACATTCCTATTGTAATCTAAGAAAAATTCCATCCAACACAAGTTAGCCTGCCGACTTGGATTTTGCAGGGTTCATTTGTTCCCATATGATTAGACTTTGCATTTTGAATTTTGTTGAATCAGCAGCAGGTGCACTAAAGATTCTAATCAGCACAGTTGATGATAAACTGTGAAAAGGAAGTGTTATAGTAATGCAGTGTTTAATAGGTTTTAAAACTTTGCAATGTTTCTAAAATATTTCATTACAAGTATGGATAACACAACATAAATATATTTTATGCAGATTAATTTAGAGGGAATAATGCCCTTTCAAGCTTGAATTAAGTGCAGTGCTCATGCACTTTATAAATAAAACGCAGGCCAGATTTACAGGCCACTTAACACATGGAGCTACCTCTCATACTGCCCTAATGCACCTTAATTATTCATGGAGCAAGTCATATGCTTTACATGCTTTGATTTGCCGAAATATGTATCCATGCATAATTTCTATTTAGTAAGACATCTTGTTTTTTGTTTATGGTGACTTGTTATATAGCAGATTTTGACATTCTATCATTATATTATATATTATTCATGATTAATAATAATGCCTAAAACAAAGAATATAATGAAGTGTGTATGTAAAATAAAATATTTAACATCAGCTATAGCACCTAGAGCAATCTGGTAGATATTTATATGTTATTCTTTAAGGACAAATGATCATAGCCAACTACTATTATTTAGAACTTTCAGTTCAAATCTCAAACTGTTTCCTGGTGATTTCCCTGCTGGTCACAAACCTTTTGAATCACCAGTTTGTTCTTTGAACAAATTAAAATCACTTCTGAAAACATTTTTTACATTATCACTGAGGTGCTTATTTCTGATAGTACAAACATAATGAACACATTTATAATTTATCTCAACTATCCCATTTGGACTTTCTGAACCTTCTACTATTTCATCATCAATATTTTAATCAGATTTTCCCAGAATTATATACAAAAACATATATCATGTTTCAAATGTGTATGTATACGATGTTATTGTTTAGGGTGAAATTTATTAAAGTTGAAAGCAATTTTTTTTACTTTTTCACCTCAAAAACAAGCATTTTTTACTTTTTCACCTCCTTTTTGCCCATTTTTTGTCTGCTTTTTAGGCAAAAATGAACAAAAAAATGGCCAAAAAATGAAAAAAAATCATTTTGACTGTTGTAAATTTTGCTCTAGATTGTGATTTAAGGGATCTAATTGGAGGAGCTATAATGTCATTCATCATTTAACCCCGCCAAACTCAACTCAGGAAAGAACATTTTGGTTGACAGGGAAGATGACAGAGAGAGAAACGCTGTATAAAGGTACATTGTTTTAAAAAACATATATATTTACAAAAACCTTTAATTAATTAATAAAACCTAAATTAGTATTAGAGTTTTGAGGATACAGGTGCACTTTCAAGTTTTATGATAACCACCTGATTATCTGAGCTGAACTCTGTAAGTGTTCAAGTCGGAACTACTGCATCACAGCAATTCAATATGGAAAATATTAAATTGTTGCTCTTTCAGTCAGATCTTCCTGGATCATGGTGTGAAGAACCTGAATGGAGGAGCCAAATAGGCCTAATCATGAAAGTGCCAATTCGATAGCCAAAGAAAATTTGCATCACTTTGGGTTGCTATACTCTGACAGACAAGAACTCACTACTCCTTGTTCATGAAGTGGTAGATTCCCTTAGAGAAGCAATAAATAGCACTGGATGCAGTTTCTTGCAAAGTGCACCATAGTCAGGCTAACAGTAGTAGGATGTGTAGTCATGCGGAGTGATGCAAACTCCTGGATAAGAACAAGATCTTTTATTCTTGTAAAATGTTTAACCTTAAAAAAAAAAGTAATAATAACGACATAATTTTTGTATAAGAATATGATATCCCCTGATCTTAATGCATATATCTCAATTCAACAGAGACTGAATAAAACCTGGCATAAAGTTTTAGTCACATTTAAACATTTAAAAAATAAATAAATACAATGAAATCCCTGTGATGCTGAAGACCAGATTCCTCTGCCGTTCTGTCAGTAAATGCCAGCTGTCTAAGCCAGATGTTGTTACAATGCTTTATAAGTTTCTACAGGCAGTGCAATAAACCTTCTTGCTCAGCAAAGTCTTCAGAAGTGCTTAGCACTGTGGCCAATAGAATAGCAAATGGAGAAACCTGGGAACCTATTTAAATGCTGTCTGCAGAGTGTGAAACATAATGACAGACACCATAGTGCTATAAAGGATAGTCCAGGACAGTTACTGCCTTCAGCAATTCCTTCATATCTTCAATATTTTCGCATTTTGTACTCAAAAGGGATTTTTATTTTATTTTATTTTTTTTTTGACATTACTGAAACTAAAAGCGAATAACTGATCCAATGTGAAGCGTCCTTCCCATGCAGGACATTTAACAGAGGTTTTCCTATTAGTTCCTTAAAACAACTCCATTTTGTTTTCTTTTATGAATAGATTTTCATGAATTGGAAGCACTGACTGAAAAAGCTGTAGATGGTTTTACTAACATGATTTATTTCTCACCACAATTCCAATTCAAGTATTAGGTAATGTCTTCTGATGCACTCATTTTAATACAGAGCTGCCATTTAAGTCTTGTAGACAATGGTGCTCTGATGTAAATGACAGCTATTTAAAAAGGTCCGTCAACTGTATTAAATGATTAGAAACACAATGTTATAAGCATTGTTGCAAAGAAAAGGTGATTATGACTTCATCAATAGCTTAGACTGCTTAAAATTCCATTTAATAAAAGGCAGGCATTTTATTGGGCGGTAAAATAAAGCAGAGTGGAGACTGATTTAAAATGTGCTCATTCAAAAGGCATATTTGAGAGCAAAGTTGCCTCATTTTGCATTAATAGTTTAAATAAAATAATACAAATATTATACCTTTACCAAAGCTATAAAAATGCATCAATTATGCTTTAAGATGCTATGATATAAACACTTTAACTACTCCCATCGCCACGTGCTTTAAACAAGAGCAAGGAAAAAAAACAGTGACCTCTACAGGCGAAGCCAGATTGCACAACTGATGGCACAAACTCATTCTCAGTAAGATGTTCCATAATTAAAATGTCTGTACATAGAGTGAAAGAGGGTAATCCTGTAAAGTGACTACATTTAAGGATTGACCAATACAGAAATTTGCTTTCCGGTGAGGAGAAACTAGCATTTATAACAATGAATTACTGTATTTTGTTGATAATTTGAATTTCAGTGAGGAAGAAGATTGGTTTTTTTGGGCTGAAGGATTTTGCTTATTAAATTCTGTTATTAGAAATGCCAAAAATGAAGGTGGGAGGGCCCCTGGCAAGGATTATGCGACCAAAATGTGTTTCCCATTTTGGGTCTGTAAATGAAAAATAAAATGGCAACCACCCACTTCCCAAAACTTGCTCACCCCCCACCTCCCCAAAAAATAGGTATTATTACTTCCATAACAAAAAGAAAATCTAGATCCAACAGTGGCAGAAATGAGAAAGGGAACCTCACAAGAATAACAGCCTTCTCCAGGCCAGCTAGAACTGGATTAGTAAGGTCCTGCAGAAGGCTCAGATACAGGGCAGGCAAAGTGGTAGACTGTTACAGGTCTGAAAACATCAGTGAATACTACCTATATTTTTTATACAAAAAACACTAATTCAATTATATATAGAGCTGCACCACCACAAATATCCATGTCCAACTTGCCTATTTAAAAAAAAGTTGATTTGCAGTATGCTGGTAAAGGCCAAATATTACAGAAAAAAACAATCCTAAAAAAATCACATCAAAATAACAGCTGCTTTTAGCACTTTGTGGGACTATATAGGGTAGGGGTGGCATCACCCACGAGGGCTTTCCCCGAAGTGCCGGCACTGGTGAGTGATGTCATCACTCCAGCGCCGGGGGAGGAGCGCACACGCGTCAGGGGAGGGGAACTCCCCCGCTCGTGTGTGCTTCTTCAGTGCAGGCCATGGATCCAGCCTGAAAACTTTCAGATCGGGTCCGCGGCCTGTACTGAAGACAGGGTATGGTGACGGCTCGCGTGCCAACAGAGAGGGCTCTGTGTGCCCTCTCTGGCATGCGTGCCATAGGTTCGCCATCCCTGATATAGGGGGTTATTCTCTAAGGTGTGAATTTGACTGTCGAATTCACAAACAGCGGATTCCCATAGCAAATCTGCTACAATTTACATTGTAAAGTCGTGACAATTTCCCATAATAAAGTCTCAACTGCAACAATATTCTCATTATAAAGATGTGACTGCGACAGTTGCAGACTATTGTGACTGTCTATCTGGCAAGTGAATAACCCCCTGTATATATTAGATTTCACCCCAGATTTAAACAAAAAAAAGGGGAAATTGGTTTATGATGTTCTGTACAATTATAAGCCTAAAACAAGATGCCTAAGAAATTATAATGAAAAACAGATACTAAAATAACAGTTACTTATATAGCATGTTATGGTTTTCTATATGTAGAGCAGCTTCCCACATTTAAACATAAAAAAGATTCATATATTTTTATTTTTTAGCATTTACCATTTATAATGAAATTTGAAAAAATACAGTGTATCACTCTATAGCAGGGGTTATTCATCAAAGTCCGAACAGTCGCGTAAATGCCCGTATTCTCGTCCATTCATGACTTTTTTTTTTAATTTTACATCCCTTTCTATGTCATCATATTTCTAGTTCATGTCAATTAGCCACAGTCTTTATTGTCACTTTTCAGTGAACAGTCACCCTATATCAAACATGAACCTTGCCATCAATACTCTAATTCACCACTTTGATCTGACAAAGTCAAACTGGTGAATTCTGAGCAGTGCACCTTGTAGAATTTGCTACTACTACTTCAACAGACTTTGAAACTTATTGAATTGGCAAATTATCTGTGTACACATACTCAAAGAGGCGTGAAAAGATCCATAAGTCCGCTATCCTCGAAAGCATCCACATTTTCACAGCACAGAACTCGATGAGTAAACAGAGATGAAGAAGTGCTAAATAATATAAATTCTGAACTTTTTCACAACTTTCACAAATAAGCCACATAGTGAGAGTATGGGAAAAGATTTGGCATCCCCAACCAAATAAAAAATGATAGAATTATGCAAATTATTGAATGTAAAAAAAATAGTGTATGAAAGTAGATTTCCTTTTAGTTTATACAGTATGTTTAAAATATAAGCAATGTAGAAATGTTAGACTGCGCTCCTGTCATAGTTTTTTATATTTGTTATATATTTATACCTTTGTTTAAAAACTTTCAAAATCATGTACAACAACTGAACACCAAGCCTAAGAGGTTATTTATCAAAGAGTGAATAATCATCCCCAAATGAATTTGTAACAATTTAAATCAATTCACTCATTGTTTGGCAAAATCAATTGTGCATATTCACAATTGACTTTTGTTTAGCATATTGTCACTTCCAATGGTGTAAATTGGTGTAAATTGACACATAACCATTTTTGACCTTTGCCTGACATATAGTACTTATGACATAATGTAGTAAATGTTTTATAAATAGATGTATTGAAGCAATATTCAAATGGATATCTTTAAAGTAGACAATGCTTCGGTAATTATGCTTTTCTAGATTAATAACTACATACAGGCAATATGCATGAATTATATTAGAAAGGTCAATGTCAACATTTTATAGCATTTTTGTGCTTTCTAACTTATGTTGGCATTTAGTGACCACATTTTTGATGCCTTTTGAGTAAAATTTCTCTGGAATAAGATCGGCAAACCTATCTTATCCCCCAATTTCTTACCTATGTTTGGCAAAGTTAATTCTGCATATTCCCACCAGTACACCATGGCAAATTGTCTCTTTGTCACAAAATGGTACATACAGTTGTGGCCAGTCTGCAATAATTCACTGCATTGCAGAAAATTACAGTATTATTGAAATTTATTTGATTTTTTCCATCTCTATAGCTATTTTACTTTACTTATAGTTTTCATTTTTATCTGTTCAAACCAACACATTTTCCAAAATTCTTCAACACTTCTTTCCAAAACTCCCCAAACAAACACTCCTGAATCCTACTGAATCCCAATGACAAACAAACATCTTTTCCTCAAATACCCACCCAAACAAAACAAATGGTTTGAAAAGGACCAATAGATGGGACCACTTAAAAGATCAGGCAAAGGAGATGGCCCCATAGCTATAAACACTATAGTAGACAACCTGATGTAATCTCCCACACTCTGTGGCTGAGCCTCTACACTCTTTCCACTGACAGTAGCCCATCTCCAAAAATCATGAAAGAAAACAGATAACTGAGAGCACAACAGTAATGGTTCATATTCACCTACACTTTATGTAAAGTATAGAGTTGTATTAAATATTTATAGTTATATTACCATTCTCCCCATCAGACTTCCTTTCATGGTCAGTGTCAGTGAGGGATAGTGCTGAGTTGGCTCTGCTTGATAAACAGGAGCTGTGTTCTGATTTAATCTCCCTCATCCACATCTGTAGAGCCCGCTCTGGTGAAGCAGCTCCCTCTGTCTCTGTGTCCACATCTGACCCCATCTCTAGTGGGTAACCATGTTGAGACATGGTGTGCAAGTTGGTTTGGTAGCCAGAGCATAAGATATGTGGTGTTTCACAGAATTCCATCTCTGAAAGAAAAGGATAAAGGCATGCATAAAATAAAACCAATAATGCACACACACAAATACTTTATTCATTAAAATATTCACATAGTAATCATTGGAATTTTCTAGAATGTATTTTAAAAACAACACTGAATTTTTTATTTCCTTTGCGATTATTGTTTATATATGTTTACATTTGTATTCTGATCATTAATTGTATAAAATCAAGTAAAAAAAATTAAAACGCAAGCGTCAATAAATAAAAATCAAGTAGATGGCAGATATTGTAATATCAAAAGGATGAGATTGGTAGAGGAAAAAGGAAAAAAGGTTACATGCCATACAAGTCTTGATTTATACTATTCTAGAACACATTCAAGTTTGCAAGCCAACCTAAACTTCAGAGGGGAACATCTGCAATGAGTAGACTTGTTAACAAAGCTGAACCCAACAGTTATATGACTATAATAGGGGGTAGTGGCACTGATATACTCAGATTTGCTGCTACTCTTTTTAATCTTATTTTTTGTCAATTGATTTCCATTCTAATGGCTTCCTCTTGTTTGCTATTGACATATAATCAAGTTATGCTGTTGTATTCTCTCTGTAGACTGCCATATGTCTACCCATGACCCTCATGAGTAAGAAAGTCAGCCTCCTTGGCATCCATATTCTGTTAACTATAGATGACAGCAAGCAACATCTGCATCCATCCTAGTAATCTATACCTAGTTATATCGCCGGCCTATATACAGTTTTGCAGATTGCAGTAAGTATATATGTGTATATTTTTATTTTCTACGTATATGTCCAGAAAGCCTGTTACCATGCTTGCTAGTTCTCCAGTATTTTCTTCAACTGTGTTTAGTATTCCCTTTAGTGTGTATATATATTTATATATATATAAAATTACTGTATGTTTATGATTGCATCTCCATCTGCATCTTGCAGTTTTTACTTATCTTATGGGAGGGATCAGTTTTTACTTCCTCAATGTATCATTACATGGGAACTTGGTGCTAGGTGTAGTTGTCACCATGTATGTTAAAATCGTATAAAAGCTATAAAAAGGATATCATGTGAAGGAAACAGGAAATGGACCATTCCCAACTTAAATGCTATATATTTTCTATTATTTTAACCATTATAGTTTATAAAGGTGGCAATTCATTAAATATCTTTTGTTTCTTTTAGTTTTTTACTGCAGTACTGCATTTTTCTGTGTACAAAAGCCTAAAAATTACAAATTTTTCTATGCTGCTGAAACATTTAGGGGGGAATTCATGATAGTGCGAAGTGAGGTGTGTAGTCTTCTCCTCACTTTGCATTGACTGATATGCGCTCGCTGATGTCCTGCACGCGGACATCAGCGAGAGCTTTAAAGGGATTCCAGTCTCAGCGAGAGCAAAAGAGTTGCCTCACCGAGACTGGAAACCCTTTTAAAGCGCTCGCTGATATCCGCATGCAGGACATCAGCGAGCGCATATCAGTCAACACGAAGTGAGGAGAAGACTACGCAACTCACTTCGCACTATCATGAATTCCCATCTTAGCCTTTGTAGACATGCCATGCTTGGCTGAATACACTTGTATCTGTTAGTACATAGTATTTACATTTATATATTGTGTGTACAGATTCTCATTGGCCCCATAATCTGGTGGGTTATGAAAATTTCTGAATTTATGCTCAATCTGTAGCCTTAGTGAGGGGTGGGTGATATTTGGAGTTGTAACCCTTATGTATATGATATAGCAGGGATGGCGAACCTATGGCACACGTGCCAGAGAGGGCACGCAGAGCCTTCTCTGCT
>WMED01025968.1:0-10916 GCA_019650415.1 Pipa parva
GTGGTGGAACTTGCACTATTGGTGACTGACTAAATACTTTTTTTCCCCACTGTAACTGCTCATAAGCATTTGTAAACCAAATGGGTACCGCCACAACCAGCGCATTCATGCCTGAATTTGCATGACGCTCCCCATTTGCCTCATCCCTCATTGAAAGTAAAAACAGAACCCCCTCTTTGCGCTAGCAGCCAATATATGGGTCCCCTGGCTGCCAACACTCCCTTGCAAGGGAGTCACTTTCTGTGGCCCCATCATACTGAGCCATAGGCTAATATCTTTATGATCCCATTGCATGGTGGGGCATGCCGCCATACTATGACGAAAATGTTCGTCTTAACGCCACCATGCTGTTCCCCCATAATCCTTACGTGCTTTTTTTTTTTTTGCATCTAAGGGCCTTTCCGAACAAAATTACAATCCTACCATCACAGTTCCTGCCATTTGAAGGCTGCATCTCTTTTTATTATTAAAGCCAATTTTAACCAACCAAATAACTTCTTTAAAATTATGAATCCATTCCAATATTAACACATTGTAATGCTTACCCTTTTCCAATGGCTGCCCCACCATGGGGCAGCCCATAACCACTAGTCCTGGGACCCCATGCCCAAGGACTCACCAATTAGTTGGCCCGCCACACCAGCAATGCTACCTTCGGAGTGGACGGCATACTCGCTGCTGCATTACACCCAAATTGTTACAATGGGGCCGTATTAACAACGGGGATGTGCCTCTCCTGCTCATTCATAAATAAAACCACCTCCTCCTGGGCTCCTTGCCCCCCTTCTGGCCTGTCCATTACCGTATCCTCACTTGATGCCCCACATGGTACTGCTGTGGCATCATCCCCTTCCGTTAACCAAGCCCTACATGGGTTTGAGCTCTCTATATCCCCAATACTGTGATCCCACTGAGTGATACAAATTCCTTAAGGATTCTATAAATCCTCCCACATCACCCTGCTGAGGATCCCCCCTTGTGTATCCCTGCTGACACCCCACGCACTCACCAGAGCTTCTTTGCAGTGTAGTACTGCCCTCTCTCCTTGCGCTGTCATCCACTTGCCTCATCAGCACTCCTGCCCTGTTAGGCTGCTGCTGTGTCCCCTGTGGCTGCACAACCTCCAGGGGGTTAGCATCCATTTTTCTGGATCCTCTTCTCTGCCTCCCTGCATGAGAATCCACTTCCTGGGCCTGTTAGGCTGCTGCTGTGTCCCCTGTGGCTGCAAAACATCCAGGGGGTTAGCATCCATTTCCCTGGATCCTCTTCTCTGCCTCCATGCATGAGAATCCACCTCCTGGGCTCCCCTCTGCGACTCTTGCTGGCTTGCCGGCTTTTTCTTATCAGGTGTGGCAGCTTGCTTCCTGATAGCCGCGCTGCCTGCAGATTCGCACCAGCTTCTTCCTCTCCTCCTCTAGGCCCTGCCAGAGTAACATGATGGGGATCAAGAGCGCACTGTCGACATGCTCTCTCTTTGCCCCGGCCTGCTCACCTCCCAGCAGCGCTCCTTCTCCCCTGTGCCGCTTCCACTGTGTACCTCACAGGACCGCTCCCTCTCCTTCCTCCCTGACCAGGGCCAACACACACGGCACTCCTCCAACTCTGCTGGGGCCCTGGAACGTTCACCTGCCCCTCAGTCTGCCACCCTCACCAGGATCGTTCCAGCCATTGAGCGCTCCTCATCAGCCACAGTGCTCACTCAATCGATCAGCTGCTCCATACCCGGTAAGCCCCCACTCTCTTTATTAACTATTTATTCCTCACTCATTTCTGCTATGCTTCAATGTTCTGCTCCTTCACTCTGACCCTTACTTCCTCTGTTTCCTCCCCCTGTATCCCCTTCACCTTGCTCCTCCTCACCGTGCTACGATTGGCCCACCCCATAGTCAATCACCCCCTCCTCTATTATGCTCTGGGGGTGTCTTTTCTCTTTCTTCTCTGCTGAATCAAAAATTACCCAGATATTGTTTTGACCAGTGAACATTCTCTTTCATGTAAGCCATTGAACTTCAGTATATAAACATTGCGTGTTATGTTGATTATTTTCTGAGGCTGTGCATTAAGGTAAATAGTTCTTTATATTTTTGAAAGAATCATTTTTATTTATTCACAATTGCATCTTTGTCCATAAAAAAAGCTTCATGCTGAAACATGTTCCAGTGTTAATACGTATCATTTGAAAATAAGTGCTTAATGAGAAAACCTTCTGCCTCAATATATTTAGGAAAGAAATGAATTTTTCAGCACAACATCACTTTTTTTGATTGTTTTGCCTAGTTACAAAAGTTGAAACTGCTTTGCCCAATATTGCCTTTTTTGCCTTAAAACTTTTCCCCCTGGATTCTCTATTGCCATTTAATGCTATGAAAAAAAAACCATTTTCCTATCTTTTCAACTAATCAATTTGTAGCACTAGCCAATAAATGTAATTATTTTGCTTTCTTTTTACTCATGGTAAGGCCTCTCCAGCTTGCAGTGATGTAAAGTCCTGATACTTTCAGAGAGAAGCTCTGCAATTTATGTTCCTCATTCTGTTATAAAACTAACTACTATAGCATCATAATAAAAATATTTTAATTATCTGCTCTTTATTTTAAATGAGTACATTAGACAGAGTACACATAAACAGTGGTATAGCTACACACTGATGGGCCCTGAAACAGGCAAGCCATCGCCACTAGTGTTTTGAAGCAAAATGTAGCCTTTTAAGCCATTTTTCATATTATATTAGTACAATACAATCATTTTTCTTATGTAGTTTTCTTTGTTTTATTTCACTGCTGTTACCGTCTGAATTCTCAGGTTGGAATAGCATTCCAACTATGCCCTATAAAATCTCTGCTGCAACTGTTACAGTTGCCTCCTGAAAATAGGAGAAGAGGACTGTGTGGCTGTGCTGGTCCCAGTCACACTTGTAGTTATCAAGTCTCCCCAGACGTCAGTCACAGTTTTGGTGCCCTGAGGGAAGCCTTGGTGCAACCTAGGGGGCTAAAGGGGCCTCAAGACTCTTGCCCAAGAGAGTGCCTTATGACCCAAGGTTGTGGAGGATAAAAGGACCCTTACTCTTTTTGAAGACTGCACCCATTTTTTGTGCACTTGTTTTTCTTTTTTGAATCACTTGTTACTTTTTTAGGGTGAGTGAGCACCAAACACCTCAAGCTCAACATAGAAAAAGAACAATAACAACAAAAAAAGTAGTACAACAATCACATCAATCCAGCGTGTAGTGTCACTGAAAATGTGGCTGTTTGTGTCTCCTTCACAGATTGGTTACATTCACCTTGAAGAAGAGCAGTTCATGATCCAACCAGTCAACAGTACAGCAGATCCCACGCTTCCCTTGTCTGGAAGGAAACATATTATCAGGCAGAAGCGCACCGTACTGCCCATCTCACGTAACCAGGCGCTGAGTGAGCAGAGTAATTGTTATGTTGTCTCAGGTGAGTTTGATTCGCAGCACCTAAATCATTTTACTATTTGCAGTTTAGTTATAAGGATATGACATTACAACACCTGCCATGTTTAGTTGTGTTTCAGAAAGCGATATCTTTATCATTTTGACCTGCGATTGTCATTTGTAGAGAGCTTTGTTCCAAATCTCCTGATTTTCCTGATGAGTCCTGATTTTAATGATGTGTGTTATATAATCTACTTCCTAGTTGCCTGCCCTGATAGAAAAAGAATTCCTGTTAACAGACTAGAAGCAGTGGAGTGTAGCACTGCGTTAGCCATAGACATAAGCAGAGACAACTTGAATATAGGTAATACCTTTTATTGGCTAACTGAATAGATGGTAAATGCTGGCTTTCCAGAGTACTTAGGTCTCTTCAGTACCAGCTTGTGACTTTGATAATTGAAAACATTTTATTGCTCTGTTCCAGTCTGTGATTTTTTTTTGTCAACTTTGATGTGAAGATGTTTACTGTGTTATACCAGTTTCTGTATAAATTTGTTACTCTTTAGGTTTTGTTCCATACTATACCTGAAGAAGAGACCTAAGTATTCTGGAAAGCTTGCATTTACCATCTATTCAGTTTTCCAATAAAAGGTATCACCTATATTCCACAGAAAAGAAATATCTGTTTAGATTGGCATGGAAGATATTTATGTGCAGTACTTGTACAAATGTCACATTTGAAGCAGATTTTCTATTTTTTACTGGTTCTCTCTCAGCTAGTTGCAGACAGATTGGGCTTACTGGGGCACTTCATGTATACTCACTGTGGGGGTTATTCACTAAGGTGTGAATTTGACTGTCGAATTCTCAAAAAGCTGATTCCCATAGTAAATCCGCTTCAATTTCCCCACTGTAAAGTCGCAACAATTTTTTAAAGTTAAGATTGCAACAATTTTCCCATAATAAAGTTGTGACTGCGACAATATTCTCATTATAAAGACGCGACTGCGACAGTAGCAGCCTATTGCAACTGTCCTTATATGGCGAATTCACACCTATACGAAACAATTCGGACTTTAGTGAATAATCTGGACATCAGCGAGCGCATAACAGTCTGTGTGAGCTGAGGCGACGCATCGCAAAGTGAGTTCGCACCTTGCTGAATTACCCCTTAAAAATGGCATGATAATTGTTTTCAAATGGTTTTTTATGTAGATTTGAGGCTAAATAGAGGTGTTATTAAGTTTAGGATTAAGAGATCTGATGGGTGTCCCAATCACCAAGTATAAATATATCAACAATACCAAGAACAGTAAGTATAACAAGGGGTATGCTCTGCGTCTATAGTAAAGAAAGTTTCTGCACCAACATAGAAGGTGATTCTTTACTGTAAGAGCAGTGAGGTTATGAAACTCTCAGAGCCTTACTGAGTAAAGTCTCAATAGTCACGTAGAGCTGTGAATTTGCATCTATTCCCCACTTCCCTATGTTTGCTTATTGACTAAACTCTGCGAAGTGGCGAATACATGACCAATTTGGGCGACTACGTGAGTCACAAACTTATGGAACTCTGCATCATTTTGTGTGCACGTGCACAGGTAATTTGACTATTGATTAAGCGGAAGAGTGGTGCGAAGGTGCAAATGATTCTAAATGAACTGCTTTGAATTCACATGTTTGACTTTGCCACTTCAGAGTAGCAAATTGAGGGTTGAAAGCAGGGCTCCAGTGTTGTGTAATGCACTTTTAATTTATCCAGAAGTGACAATGGCAACTATGACTAAGTGACAACATGACCTAGGGACACAGTGGCGTAGAAATAGATAGAATATTCACAGAATACAGTTAGTGGGATATGATGAGACTGACGTCACTGCCCTTCACTTGTCAAATTTGCATCACTCCACATGACTTCTCATCCTACTGGTATCTGAAGACTGACTATGCCACACTACACATGTGACAGAGATTGCCACTGTTTGCCTGTTTGACAAGTGTATTTTCCAATTAGTCAATAGTGAGAAGTGAATTCATGTCTATTTTGGCAATGTGTCTCCAATTGTAGCAAAGTGAATTCAACAGGTGAATTCACACTTTAGTCAATGAGGCTCTCAGTCTGAGGAAGTTGTCATGGTTGATTCAATATAAAATTTTAATAAAGGTCCTTCATGCCTTTCTTGAGTCCAAGAATTTTAAAATTCAAGGTTCATAAGTAAGTTTAAAGGGGAACTATAGTCAGCTTACATCTTTATATATGCAGTACTATACCTTAGTGAGATGTATTTCTCCCCAGTAGATGTGTAATAAATTATCCTGCTTCAGATGAAACAGCACTGGAAAACTCACACACCAGGAAATGTGTGTGTGTGTGATGTGTAGCAGCCAGTTTTTCATGAAATGGTACCCTCCCCCAGACATTTTTGCCTTATGTGTAATGTAATGCCTGTGCACAAGTTAATCTCCTGCATTCCAGGAATGTAAACAAAGCATGGCTAATGAAGACAAAAGGTCAGCACACTGCTTACCCAATAGCAACCAGGCAGCTTTTTCTTCTCATGTTTAGTATTTGTATCACACACATTTCCTGGTGCAGAAGTTTATCAGTGCTCTGTTATAAATAAAGCTTCAGATGAAACATCTACTGGGGAGAAAGGCTTTCACTAAGGTATAGTATTGCATATGTTAAGATGTAAACTGACTATAGTTCTCCGAGAGAAGGTTCCATCCAGTGCATAAGAATCTCCTCTGTAGCATAAAACAAAAAGTTTGTGCAGCAGGTTCTTGAAGAATTATTTTCTATACTTTCCCATGTTAATACCAGCAAAAACAAATATTGATATGTTGATTTCCATTACCATTCTTGTTTGTGCTCTTTCCCCCTTTCAGAGTCTGCCAGCAAAGAAAATGGGAAGGCAATCTAAATTTTTGTTTAAGGTTACTTCAGTTTGATTTTTATCTAAATCACTAACAAGTACTGCCTTATGCTGGCAGCGGCTTAAATAGATCATGTAATATAAATATGCTGATCTCATGGAAAAACAGAAAATGATGGTTTTATATTGTCTTTAGCAACCTGTGCACTTTTGTTGTAAGACACTTTCCTTTATTTGTCAGTGTATGCTTGCTTGATGCTGTTAGTGCATTCAACCCTGTCTGTTAAGTTGTGGCTTGTAAATAGGAAGGGGGAAACAAATTGGTTTCCTAAAATATGGGCCCATAGGGGACTGCCTGATCTAAGGCAACACATGATAATGTAGTGACTGATGACATTGTTAGGTTAAACATACACATTCTGCTTTATCAGCAAGTGTAGAGCATTCCCAGTGACATGGTGAAAGCAGTAAGATATGATGTGTTAGCAAATGTTCTCATTCTTTAAAATCACAAAGAAACACACTTTATATGCCAGCTGCAGACATATTATGCTATGCTATTTCCTTCCATCTTCTAACCCCCCCAAAAAACAGGCAGCAGTGTTTTCCCTCCCGCATTCCTCTCCTGCATTTTCCACTCAGTGACCTGTACCTATCTTATTGTCATTTAGAACCCCGGTAAAGACATCTCACGGAGTCAAACTCTTTCGTAATATGCCCTTGCTTTTTGCCAGGTGCTGATTTATGCAGGAGTTTGACAGCAAAACTGCACAAACATTAGGAAAATGCATAGTTCAAACAGCAACATCAAGAAAAAAAACTGCTAAATGCATAAAGGTGACCATAAAACGCCCCATTTACTTACCTCAGGCACCAGTGAAGACCGTGCTTACTTATTCTAGGCATTTTACCACAAATAAAAAGTTCACTGTCTTTTCCTTGTTGGAAAATGTCTGAGGTGCAAAATGGACTTGGTCCCTGGTAGTACCAGAGGTAAGTAAATAGAAATTTGTGGGCTCTTTTATGTGTTTTGCCCTGTGTGACAAAACGCACAATGAGCCCTAGCCTAAAGAGTGCAAAAGAGATAATACATTATATAGTTTACAAACTTTGCAATAAAAATACAAATTGGAATAAATTGCCAAGCAACGTAATCTAATGCATATTGTGTTGGTGAGCAGTGGTTGCAGTAAATTTAAAGTCATTTTATTAACAAGTTGTATATTTTTATAATCTTTTTTCATTTCTGGCACATAACTGTAATCTATTTTTGTGATAAAAGATGTACAGTTTTTCATTTTAATTTAAAAGGTGCCAGTGCGCTGGTTGTTTATCCCAAGAACTATGCTGATAGGCTTGACATCTACACTGATGAAAACAATGTTTTTTCTGTAGCACTATAGCCTGAGTCTGTATCGTTCTGCTATATCTTTCTGTACAGTGTAATAACTAGTATATACTGTTTAAGGAACAAGCAAATTTTTATTTTCTAGGTCAGTGGTGGCAAACCTTTTCAGCCCCGAGTGCCAATGATAATGTCACTCATCAGCACCTGCCCCTGAAGTGCAGGCGCTGATGAGTGACATCATCATGCCTGCATCGGGGCAGAGTTTTGGCAGCAGCTATCCTACCTAGATCCTCCCTGCAAGCAAGCACTTCTTCAGTGTAGGTTGCAGATCCAACCTGAAAACTGTAAGGTCGGGTCCACGGCCTGTAATGAAGAAGTGCTCGCTGGGATAGCTGTTAGAGCAGCGAAGGCGATGGCGTGCCTGCCCACAGAGAGGACTTTGAGTGTCCTCTCTGGTTGCGCATGCCATAGGTTCACTATCGCAGTTCTAGGTGATAATATTAGAAAAGATGCCCCAGTATGCATTATTCCTCAGCAAGCCCCCTATTGACTTACCCAAGGTACTGCAATGTAAAACATGCTTGAATGTAAAATAAACATGGGTGAGATTAATTTTTCCAGTCCTGTTGGATAAGTAGGTATGAGAGTCAATAAGAGACCTGCCTGGACATTTCTATATTTACAGCCATGGTGTCAGTAGAATCAATCCCTGATGATCTAATTAAATTACCTATTGATTTAGCTGGAGTATGTGGGGAGTATTGTGAGATCCCTTGTTAATGGCATGTGTGATGCAAACATATATAATCTTGTTATGCTGAATTTATGCCTAACTGTTGCAAAAGTGTAACTATAGTTAAGAAGGCCATCAAACCATAAAAGTTTTTATGCAAATGTAATGGGTGTATGGGCCAGTCCATTCTAGATAAAAGAAACAAGAGTTGTTTTGTGTACAAATCAGCCCTCTTTCTATTAAAGGGTTGGTGTCTTAAAGTTTCACCTTGAGGATTATTTTCTTTGCAGGTTAAGTTATTATGTGTTATTACTTTTCCTGCTTTGACATGTTTTGGAAGTGTATATAATTATTCTGTGGATTGAACTGTCTTTAATCTAATGAACAGAATTTCCTTTTTATATTTCCAATAATCCAAAAAATAATAATGTTTTCTATATTTTAACATTTAGAGTATTTAATCTGGTCCCACCCAGGGTGGAATTTTGCCATTGCATTTTTGTTGTTAAAATATACATGAAAACAGAAACCACATTAACATTACAAACAAGCTTCCACTGTGATAGCAGACCTCATGTGATCATGTAGCTTATTCTTAAGTTAAAGTAAATTGTATTTCATTTGTTTGCTCTTTGCAGAAGAGGGCATTGGCCAGACTTCCTCTGTAAAGCATTAGACCAATAAAATAAATATATCTCAGGTTCAAATGTTCTTATGCAGCTCTGCAGAATGTTTTCTTCCACTGGTGTCCTGTTTGTTGGGAAGCACTGGTCACATGGCCGCACAAATTGAACAGCAATTAGAATTGTGGCAAGAAAATGTTATTTCTGCCATCTTGTTTAAAGGGACTGCATGGTCCTTGTGAGTTCTTAAAGAATTCTTCTATAGGAATGGATTTAGGCAGCTTCACTAATGCAATGTAGCATGTATTTCAAGTGAGGGCACTAGCTAAATACTCTTTACTCAGTATATATTTAACACCTTCTACTATTTCAAAGAATGGCACAGGTAATAATTAGTCTTTCCTCCCTAAGATTTTAGCCATTGCTGAGAAGCAAAGACTTAGAAAATTGGGCAGAGTGTGCAAGTGTGGTCCAGCTTGTGTCCTCTCAGCAAAGATAAACATCAGTGGAGACTCTCAACTTGAGAGATCCTGGGAAAGAAATTAGATCAGGAGGGTATTGTGGAACACAGTGAAGCAGGTAGATCAAGTGGAATTTGTCTGAATGTGCTGTGGTTTTGTGACTAGAGTAAATATGACGTTCTTTAAAGGGGAACTATAGCTTATTTTATCTAGGGGTGATTCCTAAGGTGTAACATGCAAACATGTTCTGCTGTCTCTGTCAAACCACTCTTTTCTGCTCTATGAAACTCTGCGATCCTCTTCACTTCCTGCTTCCTGGTAAGGAAACTCATTGAGGTGAGCATGCTCACAAGCAGTTTTACATCAAAATTCTACCTCTGAAAAAAATATTGTAATTTTTACTTCAGTTTGCCAATTCTCCTTAACAAACTGAGTGCGCCAAATAGAGGTCTGTATTGAACATGGAGGTAGAAATCCACAGCTGGCAGTGTAGGGTGGGCTGCTGTCCTTGCAGCATTACTGCAGATAGAATGTAAAAGAAATTCACAAGTTTATTTCCCATCCAATTGTGGTTGCTCAAAAATAGAAAAATACATGAAACGTAATGATACATGTAATGCTCACATTTTGCCCACTCACCAAACCACTTAAAGAACTAATTTACCTTAATCATAATACTCACCCATGCTCTGGTGGTGTTTTTTTTTGGTTGCTGACATGTAGGATAAATGAACAGATGTGATTCATTAGGAAGCTTTTATTATTCAATAACTGCGTGTAAGAGGGGTTGCACTATTCAAAAGTGTTTTTGCTGTAAAGATATAAATGTTTGCCTGAAACTTGGCCTGTTGAAAGCTACCAATAAATTAGAGGAGTAAGATGCAAGTAATGGTAAATATTTTACTGTTATGTGGGATTGCTGCAGCGCTAAATGCTGTAATAGACAGAACCGGGCCAGAGAAGACCTTCAGAGGGCATGGAGTATTGAGGGAGGAGGTCTTGAGGAGACAGCAGAGTATGGTGGCAGTTGTGGGAGAAGCAATGTATGGGAGTTAGTTGTGGGGGCAGCACAATATGGGGAATAGGAGGTGTTGTGGAGCAGGCAGAAGAGTATGGGGAATGGGTGGTGTTATGGTTCAGTGCTGTATGGCGAAAGGTGAGGATGGGTCAGCACTGGATTAAACCTTGTCCTGACACTGAAGGGATGGTATGGTTGACTTATTTCTTAAGAATTTTCTTTCAAAGTGGTGAGATGAAACAGTTAGTTAGATCTATTAGGTGAACTTAATCTGCAGTTTAGGAGTCCTTCTTATCTCATTTAATTTGTTTAAAGCCAGTATTCCACTTAAAAAAAATCTGGAAGCTATGTAGCCCTGGATAAGGTGTATTTCATAAGTTTCCTCCTTTAAAGGTAACGGTGTTATGTACAGTGATGTGAAAAAGTGTTTGCCCCCTTCCTCATTTCCTGTTTTTTTGCATGT
>WMED01025969.1:0-10915 GCA_019650415.1 Pipa parva
GATTTAAGTGAGTACAATTCATTGTTTTTTATACCATGAATAAGCGCACCACGCGCGAAATGCGTAGGTACCGCTATGATTGTTTTTAGACATTGATTCTACTACCCATGGGGTTCCAATAAAGTAAAAAAAATTTTATATTTACTTCGGAGTGCTGGATTGATACATTTACATACCTGTCCACACTGCCAGAAGTGCCAATACCTGGTTTAATAACCACAATATCACTGTGCTTGATTGGCCAGCGAACTCGCCAGACCTTAACCTTCTCTTTGGGATATTGTTAATAGGAAGATAAGAGACACCATACCCAACAATGTAGATGATCTGAAGGCTGCTATCAAAGCAACCTGGGCTTCTATGACAACTCTACATTGCCACCGGCTGATCGCCTCCATGCCACGCCACATTAATACAGTCATTCCTGCAAAAGTTGCCCTGACCAAGTATTGAGTGCATTTACTGTACACACTTTTCATTTGGCCAACATTTCTGTGTTCCAAACATTCTTTTACAGTTGGTCTTATATAATATTCTATTTTCTAGATAATGACTTTTGGTTTTTCCTGGGCTGTAAGCCATAATCATCAAGATTAACATAAATAAACACTTGAAAAAGTTCACTCTGTTTGTAATGACTATATAATATATGAATTTCACTTTTTGAATTGAATCACTAAAAAGAAAATAACTTTTGTCTGATATTCTAATTTATTGAGAAGCACCTGTATATTGTATGTAGCTTCTTGTTTTTTTTCTGTATTTTACAGTCATGTGCCTTCTGTAATTTAGAAATGTATAAAAGTAAGCAAGAGCGGTTAAGCTTCACATTATTCACTTTTTTTGACATTTGAATCAAACATGTTAATAATAAATAGTTTCACGCTGAGTTGTTATTAAGCAGACTTAATCCTATTCCTTTGCCCTATTTCCAAGTTTACAAGATTTCAGTGGAGTAAGGTATTTTAACACTTCAGCTCAAGATTCTCAACAACTAATACATCATGTCTCCCAAAATCCCAAACACATTGACCAGCTATATTTAAAAAACTACAAGTTGTGTTTTCAGGTTATGGAATTCTACCCTAAACAGATAATTTTAGGTCATCCTACACATATGAAATTGGATTCTTATTTGATAATTGACAAGTCACTGCAATAAAATGGGCAATCTTAGCCATGTGTTATGAAGCATACTGCAGCAAAAAAAACCTTTTTCAGAAGGTTACAATTCTGCCATGAAGGGACGGACCTAATGAGAAGTTCAGATCTCATTAAGTTTATTGATGTTTATTACATAGCAGGTTGTTAAACCCTCCTCCACCACCATACTTACAATCTTGACATGAGGCATGATGAATGGGGCTTGATTCTTTGGTTCTCGTGTGAATTTATCAGACCAGGCAATGTTTTTCCACCCTTTTCCAATTGTTTCATTAATTAGCCACTGCAACTGCAATCTTAACACCACAGCTTTAAAGGACTGCCATCTACCTATTTACAGTAGACTGATTATATGAAGGAGAGCGTTTGCCTCTTTCAATAATGTCCCAGTTTAAATTGCTAGATTGGCATAGACTTTATGAATTGGGTGGTGAAAAAATTCTGGCAAACAATGGCACAGAATAATGATCAGACTGCAAACCCACAATGCCTGCAGTTCGTGACATTCCTAGATTAGTCCACTTATCCTACTGGACTCATATACACACAACCCAATGTCAATGTAATCATCAATATGCTTTAATTAAGCAAATTAACACAAAATCAGCATCATTATACTTAAATGTTTTAATAAACAATCGATTTTGAATGAAGCACCTCTCAGAGAAAAATATTTAATTGCCAGATAATGTGCCGTTATGGCACCTGCAGTTAGTGAAAGATTGATATTTAAAGTGAATATTTAAACCCCAATGACTACAAGAACAAATGCACTTCTATCACTATTCAGCTGATGAAGGGAGGCATAGTGCCCCTGAAAAGTTGTCTCTGTGCACCATGAGAATGGTTTAAAGAACAGTAATGAACCTTTTTATTGTAAGTTGTGTGCAGTCTTAAACCTTTTTTATAAATATTTCAAGTAAACCAAGTGAGCTCACCATGGGGTCTTTTGTGTCCCTAAATTTATGGGTTAATGTTAGCAACTGTTCAACTGCCTCCTTTGGAACACTGGGTGCCTGTTTGAAATAAAAATAAAAAAAAAACATTTGTTTTACTGATTTCAATGAAACATGTAAAATGGAGGTAATACATTTAAAGTAGATTTGAAAAGGCTTCATATATCACCCATATACAAATGTGATAGTAATATTCCCAAAACATACCTCAAACAACCGACCAATAATTAAAATTAATTCTCCATGGTATGGCCATAAATTGAACTTATTGATCCAGTGTATGTCAGGAGTAGTGTCAAATATGTAAAAAGCCATTTATACATACATATATGTGCTCAACTGTATGCCATATCATCCATGTACAACTTGTATACCACATGCAGGAAAACCAGCTGGAATTTCAGTTACAAGCGAAGCACATTGCTAATATAACTACACAAAATAGTCATGTTTTTTTACCCAATGTTCATGAAAATCTGAAACATGTTGTATATTGTTTAACTCTGCAGATGGGCATACTTGGCAAATAAGTCCACAGTATCAATGTATATATTACTAATAACCACTCTGTCCTCCAGTAAATGTATGTATGTATGTATGTATAATTTTATTTATAAAGCGCCACAAATTTACGCAGCGCTGTACAATTCAACAATACAAGTACAATACAAACAAGGGAAAAGTGCATTAAACAATACAAGTAAAATATAACAAGGGTACATCAAATTAAGTGCTAGGTAGTGATTGACACAAGAGGTTGGAGGTCCCTGCCCCAAGGAGCTTACAATCTAAGTGGGAAGAAGACTTACATACACAGATAGGACAATAAGAGCTGTGTAAAGCAAATGGAAAGACTTTGTGGTCTATGATCTGTAGAAGGCAATACAACTTGCAGTTCTAAATTCTGGCATGAAATAGAGGCTTACTACATTCTATGTAAAACAGTAAGCTGGTAAACCCTATAGTATGACACTCCTCTGCAGCACTGGAGTAGTGTAGACCAACAAATAAAAGTACTGTCTATAGGAATCTTGATTAATTGCTTTCAGGATATGTCTAACACATAGGTGCTGACCATCGCTTTGGACAATAAAAAACTGTAAACAACTCAACAGCTGATCAAACATGATATTACCTTCTACTAATGATTACATTTATCTTCATAAGGCCTGTCATTTTACTTTTTATGAACTAACTCATAACTAAATATTATACAATTCAATACCATCTTGGCTAAAACAAGTATAGCAAAACAGACCCATAAAACGAAAATTCACTAGTCAACTCAAATAATCTGAGTTTATCATCTATGCCCAATGTAAGGTGACTTCTCATTTAAAAGAAAGTAAACTTTTTTTTTCCTTTTATGAAACAATCTGTATCATGCTAGTTTAGTAATATGATAGCGTTAGTTATTTCTCAACTTTTTAACTGCAAATGTGATTATTTTTTTCTGACTGTAAACCTTTCCCCTGCCTTTGTTTCTGTTTTGTGGCATGAAACCAACCAGATGTTTTACTTGAAAGCTTTTTCTTGGCCCTCATTTTAAATCACTTTAATTTGCCACACTCCCTGGGGGACAAGTCTACCAAGATTCCCTCTAAGCGGAACTCTCAGGATTTGAAAGAATAAAAAGTGTAATCTAATGTGGACATGACCCAAATCTTCATCTGTTTTAAACTGCATGTACTTTCTAGACCAAAGTTTCACACAAACATTTTAACATATATCAGCTTAGAGAGAACAGTGGTGGCTATTCTACATTTGATTTCATAGAGAAACATAGAAAAAAAAAAAAAAAAAAAAAAAAAAAAATATATATATATATATATATATATACATACACACACACACACACACACACACACACACACACAAACAAGAGAAGGGCCCAGGAGAAAAATGCAACTCTTCAACAAGTACCTGATTACAACAATTTAAGGAAAAAAAAAAAGAGTCTAACTCACCACCCCTCTCATTATTTGAATCTCCTCTTTTTTAGTTAAAGGTTTGACTACATGGTAAAGAAATATAGTAAGAAGCTCAGGGCCCAGCCACTGCTGAGTGTTGCTCCCAATCACTGGAGGTTCTGCCAAGGCAATAATCCTGAAAGATGGATGGATGGGAAAGATGGATCTGCAGATAAATAAAGAACAATATGATATATTAGTATGGCTATGGTTAGTTTAATGTTTATAACATCAGGTAAAAGAAAGAACAACATAAAATTGTTGCTGCTTTACATTATATTACAAAAACATACATTCTCACCTAGGCCTGGAGAGTAAACTAAAATGTAATTGCCTATGCACTAAAAGGTAAATATAACTAAATAAATGAAAAATGGCCATGTGGATCACCTGCATTTCTCTTTAATCTAGGAGCATGACAATAACCTGATTCTTCCCACTAATAATAATAATATTAAGAGGGTTATCACCACTACTTCCCAACCACAAACATTCTTTATACCTCACTCCCTGTATTTTAAGTGAAAGGCACATTACCTACGATACACAGGCCCTTCCTTACTCCAAGGGTATTTATCAAGGTCAGTTTAACATTTTTGCCACTATTCAAATCTATTTGCTGTATTGTCAGCTGCTTTTTTATTGCAACAATTTTTGAAATGGCGACTGAAAAAGATCAATATAAAAAAAAAAGTTACTGCATTAAATCTACTGCATTTTACAAATTCAAAAGAGTGTCTGTTCGATTGTGATTATTTTCATTTTTGGTAACGTTTTTCATATGGAAAAATTTGTGCAACTATCTCTCATAGAAAATGATGGATTTTCACCACCCTCAATCTGGTGAACACTTTGGGGGTTATTCACTAAAGTCCAAATTGTTGCGTATAGGTGTGAATTCGCCAGATCAAGACAGTCGCAATAGGCTGCTATTGTCGCGTCTTTATAATGATAATATTGTTGCATTTGCGACTTTATTATGGGAAAGTTGTCACAATATTAACTTTAAAAAATTGTTGCAACTTTACAATGGGGAAATTGTCACGGATTTGCTATGGGAATCCGCTGTTTGAGAATTTGACAGTCGAATTCACACCTTTGTAAATAACCCCTTTATTGGGGAAAAATTGAAATGTAATCAATATCAGCAACAATTTTAACGCAGCAACAATTTTCCTTATCACACTCTCTTCAGCTGTGATAATTTTTTTCATGCCACTCAAATTTTTTTTTTTTTGACTTTGAGAAATATCCCCCCCAAGTCGTTATCTTTGGAATGGAGTTAATTTGCACTGTTGAGAAGACTAAACAATCTTGACCTTCACTTACAGTTTTTTTATACTGTTAACAAATTGCCTGAAAATTGAACCAACCAATCAGATTTAAAATAGAGTACTAAAATAATATTTAATAGTTGTTAACAAATGTTAAAAAAACTAGATATGTTTTAATAGAGTTATAAGCATTGTGCCTTAGATTAATGATGACAAGTTCATGAATAGAATTATATAGTTTTTAAATGATCTAAGATACACAAAAAGCTGATGGAATAGAAAGATGGTCTCCTAAAAGCAAAGTTCATGCTCTTTTTTCAGAGTTACTTAAGTCTAAAAAATATTTCCAGCTGCTTTAGTATAATTAGTCTCTTTTTACAGTAAGAGCAAATGTGAAGCTTTCTTATATACAAACTTCAGCCTGTTCATTTACAAAGACAGATATGTCCTTAATGAACCTTAATAGAAGGATAGCTTACGCAACATCTAACTAGAGCAAGACAAGCTTTCTTCAGCTTCAGTATTACAATAAAACATATGTTGCAATAGAAATGGCTGAAGCAAAACAGCTGCCAAGCTAAACTTTGGCATTGGGTAAACTCTCTAAAAACATCAGTCGATAAAATACTGAACATAACAAGCCAGTTCTTAGAACTTCATTTAATTCAAGCAAAAGATATAAATAATCTACAGGGACATAATAATAGATGGATTTTAGATGTCTACAACACCTGTTTGTAGTTATAGAGTTCAAGCTGTTTCCATCATGGGCATTTTATTTAGCAAGGATTCCTCCTAATCCTGTTTTCTTAAATTAAATGAATATACAGTACACTTCTTAGTTCACCAATAAGAGGCACCAAGAGAAAATCCCTATTTACCATAGTTTTTGGATTATAAAATACTCTAGACCAGTGATGGTGAACCTATGGCACGTGTGCTAAAAAGGGCACGCAGAGACCTCTCTGTTGGCATGTGAGCTGTTGCCAAAGCTGCCTTCAGTACAGGCTGCGGACCTGATCTGACAATTTTCAGGCCTGATCCGTGTCCTACACTGAAGGAGCGCTCACTCGCAGGATGTCGCTTTTAAGTTAAGAGTAATTTACCTATTTACAAAATGATAATAAAAATGTTTTTCTTGTTTGCCTGCTGTTGTAAGCCCTTTGCCACTTCTGAAAGTGAAACTACTGGCAGAGTGTAGCAATTACAAGCAGTGATAAGCTGATAAGCTGTAGCTTTCTGACAGAACTTCAGCAATGATGTCACAGGTCAGGATTTACATGCTTAATGTATTCAAAATGGCTGCCGTCAGTGTGCAGAGCTGTGCAAACTTCAGTGGGACAGTACAGAGACTACAGAGTGATTCTGTTTTTTTTAATACAATGATTTTGGAGGCAGATAGGAGTACTACCTATATATGTATTTGTGCGTAGGTACCTTTAGTTCTTCTTTAAGTGAAAAAAATGCAAACCCACTTCTAGTTTTATTGTAGTCTGTAAACTTAACATAATAAATTACAAAAAGTGCCCTAGAAACTCAAGTTTATAAAAGATGGCCACAACTACCAAAAAGAAAAACAACATAAACCAAAGATAGAAAATTAAAAATTCAACTTCCAAGATTTTTAAAAGTGAATTTGCGTCTTCCTGATCATAGTGACAAGAACAGATGTGAAGTCACTATGCTAAGTGAATTCATACTTTAATGAATGACCCCTATGTCTACTATCTGTGTCTACTTTTTTGCCATTGTTTAAAAATGCTTCAGTGGTTGTAAAATAAGTGCTCGCTCTCGTGTAAAAATGGATGTAAGCAGAATTGTAGAGAAAGGTAGCTTTGTGCATTCAGTAACCTATGCTCTCATTCTTTAGACTGATTTATGGAAAAAAGGATTAAAGATAAACATTACTTCTACATTGCAATATTGTCCCCTAATATCATGCAAAAGAAATGTTGTCCGAGAATTTCTACATACTCTAATCCTATATCCAATTCAATACTGCCTAAAAATACTAAGAGAAATATTAAATAAGTCATGTGTGAAATTACCTCTCCTGAAGCTTTTCATCAGAAAGCTGTAGTTCTTCCTTTAAATATTGATACCTGTCGTCTCTAAGTAACCTGGTGCCATCATAAAGAGTCAGTTCTCGGTTATGGATTAATCTGCAAAGTAAGTAAGAGGCTTGATATGGACCAGTTGGGAGCTTAACCTAGACCTCTTGAAACAGCAGTGCTATGAATTTAATTAACAGAAACTTAAGCCTTTCAGATAGCAAATATTGGATTTAGCATTTCCAGAGACACATTTTATTTATGTGGATTGGAGAAGAAAATGGACCCAAGGAAAGATTCTGGATCTCTCAGCAAAATGTTAATGCATTTGGGTATGCATTGTTGGGTATGAGGGATTCATGCTAAATTCCCAGACAAACCAATAGATTCACTAGATGGCCTTAATGCAAGGGGTAATGTAACAAGCCAGCAAGAGCATCTTGGCAGTGAGTTTCAGATATACTACACCGACATAAGCTCAGGTACCTGTGGTTCTGATTCAAGTGCCTGAGTTTCTCAGGGTCTGACTGGCCTTCTGGGATACTGGGAAAATTCTCTGTGGGCCCTGGGCTCCAGCTGACCTACCTGAAACTTCCCCTGGCCGCATGCAGCAGATACAATCTTGTGGTGAATCTAGGAGTGGCACCTCCTCCTGAGCCAGCATTATATGTGACATCACATGACATCGACTGATTCCTGTTAATGCTGCTGTGACTTGTGACAGGATAGTGCTGGTTTTAAATTTGTGGAGCTTCTAAGGGGTAAGTGATTTATACTGTCAGGGGCAAGAGGCCACTTCTTAAAGATGTGCAGGATAGCAGTAAAGTAAATCTAATATCCCACAAGGCAATGCTATGCCAGATATTTGGCAGGTTATTTTTTCATATCTGTTTTTCTGCTTGTTGTAGTAGATTACACCATCTTTTTTCATAGTTTAAGTTTCAATTGGAACAAAACCCAGAAAATTAACTCCCAAAATGCACAGGTCTAATTCAGTAATCCCTGACCGATGGATGGTGATCACTGTTCATCCCGCTCCTATCCACCATGCTGTTTTCAACAGGATCACAGCATACATGGAAAGCCCTGGCTACTGGAAGAAATTTATGACATCAGTGCTGGGAGTCTCTATATAATATAATGTGGGAACTAGGGGACTCAACAACATTCCATGGGTTCTCAGAGTTCTGCATGCATGAGGGGCACTGCAAGATAACAGAGGTAAGAGTAAACTCCATGAGATAGCTAGAGGCAAGGGGTTAGGATTTGTAATAATCTGGGCAAATCAAGCACTGCCAATACAAAGGAGGTTGCAATTTTATTAGATTAAGACATAATAAATAAGAGACAAACACATGGTTCATATTGTGATTCAATTTTTTTAAACCTCTTAGAATTATAAAGTTTGAATAATAACCATGGAAACTATATATAAAATAGCAAAATAATTTAGAACAAGCAACTTGAATGCTTAAAGCTTTCAGCTAAGAATGCCTACTCCCTGCTTCCTTTTTGCTCCAATTCCCGACTTGAATCTCAAGTCAGATGGGGCAGGGCTAAAAGGATGATTGACATTAAAGTTCCTCCAATCAGATCCCTTAAATCACAATTTAGCAGGGATCTGATTGGATAAGATACGTCAATCATCATTTAGCGCCACCCTATCCAACGTGAGATTCAAGTCAGGCATCAGAGCAGAAAAAGAAGCAGGGAGTTTACTTCTTTTACTACAGTCTTAGCTGAATGCTTTTAGCATTCAGCTAAGACAACTCCCTGCTTCTTAAAAACACTCTCTTACGTGGATATAAAAGGTCCACTTTAAAAAAACCAACCATCAAGGAAGGTGTTAAAAATAGGTTAATCCATTTTTTTGCCAGTGGTGCAGTCACCCAGTCACTGACTGACCAGGATCTGGTAGTAGCTATGACTGTTGTACTGCTAGCATTGAAAGGGATAAAAACATAATGTAATGCATACAGCAATCACAGTAGTCAAGCCATCTGTAAGACAACGTGCCACATTGCAGAAAACAATAAAAACTTTGCTCAATATGTGGGGCTGCAGAAGTGGTGATTTGTCATGGATTCAAACATCTATGAAACAATTCGCACTTTGATTAAGATGGCGCAAGTCACAATACTATTTAACATACCTTTAATAAAAGGCCCACCAGCAAAAATAGTAATGGTACTGAAATAACATCTGTTTCTATAGCTATCAAATGATAATAATGATGTAATAATTACTGCATTTTTAGCTGTAATAAATATGGTAGAAAGTTTTCTTCTGCTATCTGGGCCGTTTAATAAATATCTTCCCTAAATGCAATGGTAATAGAAAATAATTACCTGCAGTCCATTGGATCAATACTCTTTTGTAAAATGGCTTTTCAGTAAATTTACATTTTTTGCCAATTTTTTGGGCAAGGTCATATAATCCCATTCAAACACATGAACTAGTTAAGCACGCATACAATTTTTTCCAAATGTTCAACTATTTTCTTTATCATGATTTACACTTTGCATCATTCAGTTATTTTACTCATGAGTAGGCACTGTCTGGTAATAAATCATTAAAAAAGACAAACATTTTCTAGAAAGAAATTAATCAGGAAATTACTTTTGCAAATGTCACCAGCTAATGACCTTTGCGACATTCACACTATTCTAAAGTGAAATAGAAAAAACTTTGTGGCAAAAGAAAAAAAAAAAAAGCAACCATCTGTCCAATGCACAATTGGCACAATTGTAAGAGTTTAAAGTAAAGGAGATGCTATTGTACCCCCACCCCCATACCAATTAAAATTTTCACCTTCTCCCCCAACACGAATTCAACACAGCTAGAATGATTTTGATCCCAAAACCCAACAAAAAACTACTTTTACCAGAATCATACAGACCAATCTCACTGCTAAATTACGACCTCAAACTTTTCTTATCCATCCTAGCCAACTGCTTGCAGCCAATCCTAAACAGAATATTAAACAGATCACAAATGGGATTCATCAAATCTTGCCAATCAATGCTAAACATTAGGAAAGCCATCGCCTCCACAGTCATATCATCACAACTAAAGCTCAAAAACCCAATCATAATATCATATGACGTGGAAAAAGCCTTTGACCAAGTAGCATGGGAACACTTAACCAGAATTATCAAATTCCAACACTTTGGAGACCCTTTTCTAAACGCCTTTAGAGCCCTATACCACAACCCAAAATCTTTCTTCACTATCAACAACTGTAACTCCGAGCCATTTCAGCTTACATGGGGCACAAGACAAGGATGCCCTCTTTCACCCCTTCTCTCTCACTTAGCATTAGATCCCTTTATACGCCAACTACAGAATATGAACATCTATCAAGGCATCTGAATTGGCGACCAAGAAATCAAAACATTGGCCTTCGCAGATGACTTACGACTGACAATAACCAACCCTCAAGCAAGCAATACCTGCAATCATAGAAGCCTTCCAAACCTTCCAAAAAATATCAGGTTACA
>WMED01025970.1:0-10915 GCA_019650415.1 Pipa parva
TTGGATGAGGATTTTAGAAGGGTTTCTTTATAAGTCAAATGTTTACTAGCATTGCCATTATATGATGTTTGGTCAATAAAATTGCTTATCCTAATAGTAAATTCAACACATATTCCAACGCTGGAGAAATAGTTCATTAGAAGCTGTTGTTCTCTATCTCCACTGATATCATCAGATGAAATAATTCCAACCCAGGTCCAACCAAAATATTTCAGCAACTTGCTTAAAACAAAAAACTGACCATAATCACTTTGAACCGTCCGAAAAAAGTATGGGAAGGTGAGTCTGTCACTGAGTGAGTGGTCAGTAGCTCCGTAACTGATCTGTAAATAAAGAAAGGCTTAGACAACACAATGGCAGATAGGGAAGTATAAGTATTTCACCAGCAGCAATCCAAGGACATTACTTTAATGCTGAAAAAAAACTATAGGGGAATTCAGTCTTGAATTTGAGATATCACACGTACTAAACCAAAATATACCAGCAGAAAGTTGGCAATATCATTGATATTGTGTTTAATCAATAATCATTTTCATTTGTAACCCTACACTTGTCCCAATTACTATTCATCTCTCTTACTTGGTCTCTCTAAATATACAGTATGCTGAACTGAACAGCCTTTTCATCTCAGTTAAAGTAAATATAAAATAAACTTTCTTTAAATCATTTCCAAGTTTCCCAAGTGTAGACTAAATATTTTCTAGCTCAAAATGCAGATGTTACATTTTTAATCAAAACAAGACAAGACATCAGCACATAAACTCAGAAGAGGTCTAGGGCTAATCAAGCACACAATATCCATTTAACTGTACAAATATTCATAAACAGTACTACCTTAAACCCTACACCAGTGTCAGTCGCATTGATTGTAATGACATGCTGTTGAAAGTTAATTGATATTCCTTCACTTTGTCTTTATGCACCAGCTTAACAATCCTGGAGTTATCTTATAATTAAACTAATGTCTTTGTTTAATATTATACACAGAAACAACTTATATTGTTGTATATCATGCGCACTATAGTATTCAAGCCCCATTTCTAGGACCTTCTGCACAGGCACAAAACAATTACTAATCAAAGGTCATGTGAATCAGGAAGTTTACCTATACCTAGGTTGTGCCTGTGGCACAATGATCTGTGGAGACAATGCACCTGTAATTTCTGTATCAATGATGAGTGATCCTTCAATTAAAATCTAGGTGCTACATATAGTGTAGTCTTCAGATTAGCTGTGGCACTAGTCTAGCACAAACCAGAATGAGCATGGGTAGTAAAGCTGTAGTAAAGTGTTTTCATGGGGTGATGGAACTGATTACATATTCATTGCTAAACCTCCTCTTGCCAAGGGTTCCTATTGAATCTAGTATTTTTACTGTGTAAGAAAAATTCCATAAAGATAGAGTTTTAAATTATTCCACCACTCAAAATTGGATGTTCCATCTCTCTACTTTAGAAGGAGCTTCCATTTTATGGTTATCTGCAAAAGGTAAAACCAAACAAACATATTATTTATAAATTAATACACCTTCTACATTAATAACTCCAGATATGGGAAATTAAACCAGTTAAATTAAACTGGTAGGTGAATATGAGCATTATAACATATAATATTACACATTTCCTTCAATATTTTGTTAAACTATTTTTTTTACCTGTGAATAGCCAATTAAACTTAGAATCTGAGCTATGGGTATAGTTGTTTCTGAGGTGAGATCCCCAATGAAACCAACTATGTGTCTCCTTCCCACACAGTTGTAATTAGGTACTGGCTCCCTGGTACCAGATAATATCTGTAACACACTCTTCATGGCCTTTCGTTCATCTCCACAGGAATCATAGATATGGTATCCCAGAGTTAAGTTGGGTAATAAGGTTTGGTCCCTATTAACTTGCTCGATTGCAAAACGAAAATCCACAAACTGACGGTAATACCGAGGGAGGGATCTAGAGAAATAAATAAATGTAAAAAGTACTGTATCAATACTGTTGTACTGAAAATATTTAAGTAAACACATTGTAGCTGATGAGTCAAGTAACCCCTTAATTTTTTAATATTCCTAGCAAAGTATATGCTTTATAAAATAAAATTTCTTCAGCTATTGACCTAAATACCAAACAGCAAAAATACCGTATGTGAAGATAATGTGGCTCAATCCCAGTGTTTAGTAAATAAGGTAATGTTACTCACACCTTCAATGAAATCCCTGTGTGCCGAGGGTAAACAACGTCCTAGGCATCAGTAGTAATAGCAAAATCCAAAATCCTACCCATATTGCATAATGATGCAGACCTTAAATACATACTTTCACATGGTTATCAATGCATTTCTACTAGGGCACCATCTCTCTCTACTATTTTGTCTCCTTAAGAGATTAAACAACAACATACACATAGCTGGCTACATATTAAAGGCAACTATAAATTTGGTAGTAATACATGTATTTACTGCTGTTTCATGTATATTACTAAGTTCTTTAGAAGTAGTGTGACTACCATACAATATACTATTGCTAACTATATAAATTGTAACAATAAATTTGTGGTATATCTTCTAACCTGCACTTTGTGTAATGTGCAATATGTTGGTAGAACCACACGTCCACTTAAGGTTAGAGCACTTCAATGACATAAAGAATGGTAAATCCACTAATGTAGCTAAACATTTTAATATGTATAATTCACAATGACTTTTCTTGTTTTAAGGTACAGGTTATAGTAAAAGTATTACTGGGAAATAGGGGGGTGATCACCGCAAATTGCTCAATAGAAGAGAAGACTTTTGGATGTATACTTTACAGTCTAATCTACCATATGATTTAAATTTTGATTGGGATATTTTACTTTTTGTACATTAATTTTCATTATCATTATTATTGTAGTATTTCATTTTTCAGGAACAATTTTTAATTTTTTTTTTATTTACTATTTAACTACACTATTCACCTTAATCATAACAACTTTTACACATTCTTACCATTTATATCAGACTAGTGATTTAATCACTTTTAATCAAGCACTCTTGAATATACCTTTAAATATACCTTTAAATAATGATATTAATCACTTTAAATTGACTTTTATTTTATTCACTCACTTAACACAATATTCATACTTTAAAATAGTTTTTATTGACATACTGTATCATTATCTACTATTTGAGATACTAATAATGTATCTAGTTGGTTCATGATCCACAATTTTTGTATTTAACAGAGCTTTTTTACTGTTTGTATTATCTAACTTTATTAACATATGTATAGGATAATCAGCCCGGTTTCCATACCCTCAATGTGTATATTCTACTTATTTCTACATAGTTAAATTGAAGTTTTATACGCACATGAGGACTGTTGCCAGAGTGAGGCTTTTGCTATTTGAGTAATGTTTACCCTGCTGTTTAATGTCTATGATTAAGAGCATGTGCTCGAAACACGTAGGATGTTCTGCTGGCATGTTTTGTGTAGTATTTTAAATTTTGTGTAGAGACACTTATATATGGGTAACTACTCATCTTCTCCTACAGGATACATCACATAAAGCACTTGCTAGTAGCAAAAACTTGGCAATCTGAACTGGAGTGCACTTACAGTAGCTTTACACTGGGTTTAGTCAGTGACAGTGATTTTCCCTGTCGCTAAACTAGGTTATGGTTGTGGTGCATAGTTACAAAGGTAACAAATAGTAAAAGCATTTTAACTAGTAGAGGAATTAAAAATGTCTCTTTACCCATGTAATAACTTACTGAGCACATAGAATTGTGTCATAAAAGTCCCATTGATACCTAAAAGCTGTTGCAATAGAATTCACTGTGAGCACTCCTCCAATCATGATATCTCCATCCTTTATATATTCATATTCCTCAAATGATTTAATGGTCTCCAGATAACAAGCAGATTTCTTTGTTTGAGATGTATAAGAGCAGTGTCCAACATCCAGGAAGGTTAGACATATGAGCATTTTGTAGAGATTATACTCAGTCATTCTTCTCATTATCATCCCTAGAAAACTCAGTATATCCCAGAGGATTAATAGCAGTCAGAAGACAATGTAGAATCAGCTGCATGTGTAGAACAGTGTCATGGAACTGGCTTAGTCTGCTTCTCATTTTATAGAAAACAGTCAGCTATTGTGTCCTGGATATAGGCACAAACACCTGGGGCCCTTTTTTCTATTCTGGAAATATTAGATGAAGTATCCAGCTGTGCCCAACAAATAAATAAGTTTAAAATGATACAATTGTTTATTTTGTCAAATACTTTTCTTTAAATGTATTTATCAGTTAATTAAACAAACCTTCTATATACACATTCTATTTTCTCTTGTTTTCTTTATTTTTAACTCTAAATAAAAGAATAGCATCTTATAAGATTGTAGAAAGTAGATGAAGGAATTGAAGAGGAAACATAGATTGAGAGAACATAAACTGTGAGTATTCAGGCAATGATCCCAGTGGGGTGGGGGAAAATTTTGCTAAGAGAAGTCAAAACTAACTTCCAGATCCTGGAGAGGTTAAGACTGGTACCTCCAACATCCTGGTTTTGTTGTGATGGGGGTCTAAATAATAATTGGCCAGTCCCTACCTAAGAATACCCTTCCCTGAGTTTATATTATTAACATTACAATAGTTGAGCTTTAGTGGGTCCAAAGACTGACTACTAAAATAATTAAAGGAATGAACAATATACAGTACCACGAAAGATTATCAAAACTGAGCTTGTTTAGTCTAGAAAAAAGAAGATTAAGGGGTGACCTAATAACTATGTATAAATATATTAGAGGTCAGTACAAAGATCTGTCTCACAATCTATTTATACCAAGAACTGTAAGTATAACAAGGGGGCATCCTCTACGTTTAGAAGAAAGAAAGTTTCTGCATCTACATAGAAGGGGATTTTTTACTGTAAGAACAGTGAGGTTATGGAACTCTCTGCCTGAAGAAGTTGTGATGGTTAATTCTGTGATTTTAACCCATCTCATCTTGCTGTTTTCCAGTGCAGGCCAAATCAAAAGGTTAAAGGATGAGCACTCAAAGAGAGCAAACACAGAGAGACACAGTTTCTCTTTGGAATGAGATCTGGTTTATTTATTGATTCATAACATACTTTTTATAATTTATTCATAAGATAACCAATAATAATGGTTAATACAAGACTTTATATGTTTAAATAACATGGGGAGGGATATATACATAAGTATGATGCTTGTACATACTATACAGAATGACTGGTATTTAGTTTTGTATATTATTGGATAATACCTAACCTGGTGGGGATTGTTCTTAAGGGTATATAAGGCCTATTTAACTGTCATTCAATTATAACTCCCTGAGGAAGCCTGTTGCATGGTGAAATACAATGGAGGACTATTGCTTCTTACACTTACCTTTTGATGAGCATATTTCACCTGATTACATGTGAGAGTACTTGTAATTATTGCATTAAAGTTATTTTGACAGTATTGCACTATTGCATGTTTCTCTCTTTGGGAGCCTATATTTACAAAAACTTGTCTAACAGAAGACTGGTGATTAATGACTCAAAATCATTTTCAGTGACAACGAGATATCAATAAATGTTGGGAATATACCTTAAAAGAAACCACTGCTAAATCTTTCATGGAATCTAGTCAGTACAATTACTTTAGAGCTTGCTTGGTGGCAGTCATACGTGCACTAGAGTTTCTTCCATTTTGTCCCATTCAGAGTCAAGCATGGCACTCCTACTTTCCAGTATTATATGCTAATAACAAGACGTGTGAACCAGAGAGCCAGCAACTGACCTTGGAGAACTAGCCCAATCAGGACAGTGACTGCTTTGTTTTGTTCTGATTGACAACCACATTCATAGCGCAAGTGTTCTTCTTCTTGTACTCTAATTCTATACTAAGCAGGATTGCACATGGAATATTTTATCCATCTTTCCATTTAAAGGGAAAGCTAGTGTAATCATTGCCTTTAATATGATGTTAATTAGAAACTCACAACAATGATTTCTCATAGTGAGGGTCAGAGATAAATAGCTATAAAGCATGTATTTTGTACAGCCTACACTAACAAAATCAGCCTTTTTACCATTGGCTTCTCTTTAACTCTTGTTATTTTCACATTTATTCTCACTAAAACTTTAAAGACTACAAATGATTAAATACGGAGGATTATAATTATATATACAGTTTACATTACATCCTTAAGTATGGCCTCTAATAAACTACTCAGATTTTCAGGGTAGCATTTACTTTGACAAACTCCTGCACAAACCTTCATTATTGAGCAAAATGGTACAACCTGTGCCTCCATTTTCCAGAACATCCTCTGCCTATATAAATAATATTATTTTTTATTACGAAATAAGTACAATTTTGTGTTCATTTCAGGTGTAAACAGAATTTTGTAACATTTTGGATAAAATATACAGCCTAAAAGTCCAGCACTGGAGGTCAGTATAGCAAATATCTCCACACACACAGTAGTTTTCCCTTTGGTGCTGAGATAGGCTGGGATCATTGTGATCCAAACACTACAGAAGACAAACATGCTGAAAGTGATGTACTTGGCCTCATTAAAACTGTCCGGTAAACTCCGAGCTAAAAATGCTAAAACAAAACTAACAGCTGCCAGAAGCCCCATATACCCAATAACTGAGTAAAAGGCAATAGCTGAACCCTCGTTGCACTGAATGATGATTGTCCCAGGGTAAGTCTGAATATCCAGTTCCTGAAAGGGAGGAGAAATGGCCAACCAAGCAATGCAGATTATTATTTGGATGGATGAACAGAACAAGACCACACAGTTGGACAGTTTGGGTCCCACCCATTTTCTCCACATGCTTCCTGGTTTGGTGGCTTTGAAGGCAATATAAACCATGATAGTCTTGGCCAGGAGAGAAGAGACAGCTATGGAGAAGGTGATTCCAAAAGTGATGATGCGCAGCATGCAGGTTATATCCACAGGCTGACCGAGGAACAGGAACACACTGAGGAAGCTCATATTAATGGAGACAAGGAGGAGGAAGCTGAGGCTTCTGTTGTTAGCCCTCACAATGGGAGTGTCTTTGTATAAAAGGAAAACTCCAACTACCAGCTTAGTTAAAAGGGAAAATAAAACTGAAAGAGATGAAAAAATCAAAGAAATCACATCTTTACTATATGAAAGAAAGTCTTCTATTTTTGGAATGCACTGATTTTTCTTCTCATTGGGCCATTCCATGTCGGAACATGTGATGCAGTTTTCACTATCTGTAACAATGAGAAAAGTAATGAACTGGACAATAATTCTAATACTTTGTATTGTTTGCATGGTTGTAACAAATTATTTCATACCTTTCTGTTTTTTGACCAGTAATCTTATGACCCTATTACAAAAGCAGGTAATATACGTTAGATTTTTACCTACTCAAACACATTTTTCCTGTTTATCATTTGTATAACAGAACAGTTGAAATAACCTTGTACTTGAGTATTGATGTGTTAATTATAACTGACAGATGTAAAGTAAATCTAAATTAGCAGAATTAGTAGAGAAGCTCCTTTATTAAGTACGGCTCTTTATGCTAGTTCTGTTTACATTGTGAGGATATGTTAAAATACATACACAAGTTGTCAGAAAGCTTAATAAATATAAAATGATCCAGGGGACACAAAGACATCCCATAAATTGAAAGGAAAGGCAGTTACACCTACTACTGTGGAAAGTGTTCTTTATGTTAAGCATAGTAAACTGACTTCCCCAAACTGTTTGTCTTGGCAGGTAAATATTATATTATGTAGGGGTTATATACATAGAGATTTATTTTGTTTCATATTTTTTATAGTTGATTTAGCCATTTAAACACAAAGCAGAGAAATTACTTATAAACAGTATTTTCTCTATAGGACTCTATGCAAATATAATGTCTCTTTTGGAGTTATCTTAGTCATTTTTCTGAAATTGTGCAATCCTAATACTATCACAAAATGTCAAATGACAAATCTGATCTGGTTACTCTGATTGCCACATTGGGCCTTGGAGGAGGTTGTTTTTTTAATTCCCTGAATATTCAGGGGATTTTACTTTATTCTAGAGTAGATTTAAACAGAATAGGGTGTAGAGTAAAATAGTTGGATGTAATGAATGTGTGTCTTTTTTAACATAAATTACTATGTTTCTATATTACTTTCTTAAGAAATAACTATAAAAGAAAACTTTCAAGATCTCTCTAACTCTTTATTTATTTAGAATACCATGCATGCCTCCATAAAAATCAAGTTGGGGTTCACCTTGAGCAACCAGCTTGCCCTATGATATAATAACTCAACTATATAGGAGTAGAGATAACAAAAAGAATTTCTGAAAACCACTGGAGGTTGAAGACAGATCTCAGTGAACTTTTGAGATAAGAACTAGAGGACTGTTAACATTAAGGTCAACAGCTACAGATCTTTGTCCAAAATAGTTTTCTGACTTGTAGAACCTTAAGAGATCATAATGAAGTTAAGTGTAATTTTTATGTAGGGAAATATGAGTTAGGTCAGATAATCAGTGAGTAGATTCTCCTCCAAGTTAAAGATGAGCTGTAGAAGGTTCTTTCATGATTCATCCTCAAGCATAGTAGTTTTCTGTGTTTTGGGTGGTAAAGTATGAGCCCCCATGTTTATCTATAATTTGCTAAGTGCTGTTAGCAAATTAGTGCATGTTAGTGCATGTCCTTGTTTATCCCTGTTAAACATTCACACATAAGATATGAAATTGATATACATTGTGCTATATATAGTACCTATCTATACTTGTAAGAGCCATATTATGAGAGGGATGTGTGACAAAATTGTTTTGTTTATTTATTTATTGATTTTGATTACCCTAGTATGTTTTGGTATTGTGGGAGAAAACTGGAGTACCTGGAGGAAACCCACACAAATGTACAAACGAACAAGAACATATAAACTAAAAGCAAATGGTGCTTATCACCTAAAGGATTTGGATGGATAATTTAAACTCATTAAAAAAATAATTCAAATGGAAATACAGTACAACAGATTTTTCTATAGATTTTTCTCCATTAGCATCTGCAAATCCATTAGCATGCAAATTATCCTGTATTGATGGAAGCCCTAAGCTTATTTATTGGCTGATAACTGTATCTTATTAAATAAATAAATAGAGTTCTGTTTGGTTGTCCTGTAAAACGGACACAACGTAACTACAGTATATTACATAGGAGCTGATGGGTAATTACAGGAAGAACTGTGTTATTATCTATCATCCCTATTTAATAAGGGATTAAGCCAAAGTTTAGTTTTCCTTTAATATCTGCATAATTCAACTCAAGCTGAAAATGATACGTTTTGGTTAGTCACAAAATAAAGAACTTTATAAAACTTTCACAAAAGCTGTTCTTGTTATTTTTTGCTCCATAAGATGCACTTTTTTCCCCAAAAAGTGGGGATAAATGCCCATGTGTCTCATGGAGTGAATGCTCCTTTCTTCTGCTGCTTTAGCACACAGGTGGGGGCTCCAGTACACATATGTCCATACAGACAGCTTTTGGAATGTAGCTGAAGAAAATTCAGAGTATTGACCTTCCTCCCAGCAGTGTACCAATAAGCCACCTCCTATCAGTGTTTTTCCAGGCACAACTAGGTAAGAGGCACTCTGTTGGTGCCTTTGGCCCCCCTTGGCTCTTTTCAGCTCCAAGGGGAGCTGAAAGAACTGATGGAGCACCATCATGCTCAAAAAAGTTGAGTTTGGAGAAGCACTGACAGGAGTAGTCTTGCTGGTACACTGCCAGGAAGAATGTCAGTACTCCAAAAGCTGCTTACCTGTGCATATGTGGAAGGGAGAGTAGGCAGTGAAGGAAGGGCAGAAAGATGCCGTGAAGACATTTTGACCACAGGCAGAGCAGTGGCAGATGGAGCAGGCTGTGCTGCTCATCTCCATCAGTAAACAAAGTGTCCTCCAATAACAGTACAGCCTTAATAGTGTCCTCCATAAGAGTTGCTGTTGAGTTTACATTATTGAAATATTATTGTGGTATATTTTATTAAATATTTTAGCACACCATTTGGTGCAGAATTTTTTAAAATTATTTTCCTCCTTAAAAACGTAGGTGCATCTTATGGTCAGGTGTATCTTATGGATCAAAAAATACAGTATTTTTCAAGTTTACTGAAATCTGCAGAGAATCATCTGATCAGTTCTACAATTAAAGGTATACCAGTTGTGTTAGAAATTTCCCTCTCTGGACATGGGACGCAATCATAGCAACAAACTTGCGCTCCAAACCTTGAAGCCTTTCTGAAGCCAGGGAGACAGGTTTCTGAACACTGAGCTTTGGGGATCTAATAAAGAAATAAAATATAAAGCAGATATCTGTATGTATTATTGCATTACAATGTCTGGGTGTTAATACGACTATAATAATGAAGCTAATGATTCTTATACTTTGAGAAATGGGCACTAGGCTAGTCGTGGGACCTACAAAAAGAGCGTAGTGACATTTTCTCATGATGAAAATGCAATGAATTTTATTTGCTGTAACAAATAGCCATAAAAACATTTTCAGAAAATAAAGTTTACTAACCGCTTCAATCCTCATTACAATCTGTAAAAACGGGTGCTCGGAGCATCAGGACGTCTTGCTGTACAGGGAAAACTCTGCCTCACCAACTAAAATTAAAACTAAAACTAAAAGTAAGCGAGATAAAAACATTGCAATCCATCTACCTTCTTGTCCAAGAGTAGCAACGAACATATTGCAAACAAGAATAAAAGTAGATATGTGGAGGGACCCCTACAACCCACTGCCTCTGCTTTAATTGCATCTGGTGTCAATACTGAGAAACAGGAAAGTGATCCACTCATGTTTATAACTAAGGCATAGTTATTGTTTTTAACCTATGTGGATGGAATAAAAGCTACTGTTTTACACTGAATGGAGTGC
>WMED01025972.1:0-10915 GCA_019650415.1 Pipa parva
AAAAAAAAAAAAGCCCAAAACTGCATCATGAATAAAAACATTGATTTAATGTAATTGAAGCAATTACCAAAGTTCATACTCTCAGTGCGTTTGTGCGCCGGTGTGTGTGCCGGTGCGTGCACCCCCTTGTTTGAGTCAAACAGTTTGACTGCGTGGTACCAGCAGGGGGGGGTGGGGGGGTGGGACGGGACAGGGGGCGCCCAAGGGGTGGTTCGCCCAGGGCGCAAATCTAGCCAGGACCGGCCCTGGTACAGTCAACAGAGGCCAGATATTTTGACATGACCGTATCAGCCAGGAGAATAAATCTTTATGATATATGGTACTCGGCTTTTGAGATGTTACATACAAGCATCCATTTACTCCAGAGTAGCCTAAATGCATATTCAAGTGTGGCTATTTACTACTTAACAGAATATCAGCACCCTCTCTCCGCCAAATGACTTGTATTGCTGCCAGAGCAAATGGAAAATATTCAATTACCTTTAGTTCTGTGTGTTTTTTTTATCTTTTACCCAGTCACTTTCAAAGGCAATTCTTTTCCAATAAAATGTACTTACAAAGCGTTTAAATGGAATTCTGCAGGGAAGGGAATTTACAAAGCTGCATGCACAAAAATAATTATCTGTTATGTATTAAAATTAAATTACAAGGTTTTATTTATTTTATTTTTTTTCCAGGGGTGAAATAGTGTAATCATGGGAGTAGATAATTATCAACAACATTCCGCCTAGCTGCCTAGTCAGAGTAAAACACTGTCAGCCATGGGGAACTACTGTCTGAGCACAAAAGCCTCTGATTAACCTGATTATTATGTTGCTTTTAAAGAAAATAACAAACATCTAAAACTTTCCCAATCTGATTACAAAGCCATTGCATTTCATACTATTCCGCCGGTTGGACTATATGAAAAGTTTGAATAAAACATTATTTATATCTGACATGTATAGATATGGAAGGCCAACTTAAACATTAAAATGTAAGAATGATTTTGGGATCAGTAGTACTTGTCTCTGGTTGAAACAGCCCTGCTCCCCCAGCCATTCTGTGTATAGACTCTTCCTGTATAGTGCCAATAAGCCCCGCCATCTGAGTGACATCGGAACTATATAGAAAGCATATTCTTGTGTAGAATCCCTTTTCCTTCTCCTTATATAAAGAACGTTCCTAACCCTGAGCATGCGCAGATGAAAACTGTTCCACCACCTCTGCAGTCGGCTGTGGAGAGAGGAAGTTGGAGAAAGGAGGGGGCGTGGCTACACACAGCAGGAAAATTGTTAAGAGGAAGAAAGCAGTTACAGTGGGATATTGAGCCCTGCTGAGTTAATAGGTGAGTCGGAAGTTTCTTAATTGCCATATTGCTTGACAATAGGTAAATGGGGCTTTCTTTATGCACAGGATTTACATACCCTTTAAGCGGACATCAGTATTTTTCATTGGTGATCAACGGTATTTTTCGGCATTACCACTGATTCTTATGAGCAATTATTATAGGAAAACGTCATGATTAGTTTTTTACAAAAATTTAGCAGAAAAGTTAAAGATCATAAAAATGCTAAAGAGACTCAATTAAGAATTTATTCATTAGGAAGGTCTCCAATCATACTGTTTAATGATATTAAAAAAGTCTTGCAAAACAATTTTTTTTTTGTATTGTTCTTTAATTTCTTATTTCTACCTTTCAGTCTGTCTCTTGACTGGCTTAACATACTACAGGGCCTAAGGCAAATGAAACATCATATAACGGTTGGGCTGCAGGCACTAGTGTACATAGTGTAATGTAGGAACCTCTAGGAACAGAGGTTCAATCATTCTGTAAGGAAGGAAGGCTAGGACTGGACTGGAACAGACAGGAATCACAAACATGGCAGGAAACACAATACGGGGTTACCACAGGAACTGGGACACGATAGCGAACCCAGAGCCTGTTAGGCCACCAGGCGTACTAGATGTGGGAACAGATACGAGGTGCAGGACACACGGAACAAGGTGGTATACCACAAGGAAGTGCCAGGTGAACAGACAAGTAATCAGAATGAAGCTTTGTCTGTAGCCAAAGGGAACATTTGCTGGGTTCACCCAAAATCCCCAAGCACATAAACATCAAAGAAAGCGGATGTTCCAGACAAGAATGATGAATACAGTGATTTATTGTGCCATGCTCACAAAATCAAACAACGTTTCAGGGACTGTGTCTCCTTTCATCAGGTGCAAGGTGAAACAATCAGAGTGGTTTTTATACCAAGTAATTAAGTAATGACATCACAGAATGATCAATTAAGAGATAACAAGATTCACCCTTGGGTTAAGGTAAGTGTAAATGCTGGTCTGCTTAAAGCAGAGGTCAGCAACCTATGGCTCTTGAGCCAGATGTGGCTCTTTTGATGGCTACATCTGGCTCTTTGACTGTAACGGGCGATCCTCACATGCAAGCACTGCTTGTTACAGTCTGCTGGCTAATCACCGGCAAGCGCTGTAGAGATAAAGCTCTCTCAGCGCTTCCAGGTTGCTAGCCAATCCAGAGTCACTGTCATCACCACGCTTCCAGGTTGCTAGCCAATCCGGAGCCACTGCCGTCACCTAAGTGACATTACATATGACGTCTGCGGCTCCGGATTTGAAAGGGCTGAGCAGAGATGCACTATATGGCTCTCTCAGCCAAAAAGGTTGCAGACCCCTGGCTTAAAGGGTAAACAGACTGACCTAAAAAGATTTAAAAAAATAAATGTTACATATTTAAATGTGTTGTGAAACATTTATAAGTGATGCCTGTGATATAGTAAAATCAAAATAAATACTAGTAATCATATATGAAAAATGAAAAAAAAAATTTCTTTATAAGAAGATTTTTTTTTTTATATTCATAATCCATTAGTAAACTAGCAAACTGACAGGGTAAAGTAATGGTATGTTTAAGTACCTAAAATTTAAATAAATATAATGTAGGTGAACAGACAGGTACAAATGTGGGTACAGACTCAGGGACGGGATGCCACGGGAACTGGGCAATCATAATGTAAAAACAGAAGCGACCCAGGCCCGTATGCCAGGAACAGATTCAGATACAGGATACTCAGGTACAAGATACTCAGGACTTGGATACAGGTGCAGGTGCAAGTGCAGACTCAAGTGCAAGTGCAGACTCAGACTCAGAGTGATCTTTCCGAGTTTATTAAATTTCACCCATAATAGTGTATGACAACAGTTATTGCCAGCTTGCCACCGTGACACTGGTACATACTATAATGGATCCGACATCAGCTGGTTTTACACATTATGCCTGATATTCCTCACAAGTTTACCAATGGCCTTTAGTAACTGTAAACCCTTTACACTGTGAATGTTTTGAAGCTGAATGGCAGGGGGCTGAGGCAAGCAGGCAATGTCAAATAAGCTCCAGTCAAGTAGATAAGAGGGGAAAAATCTTTGGTCTTTGTATGTGGAACTACAAGATATTTCACAGCTTAGGAACATAAAGCAAAGGAGAAGGGTATAACCTGTTCTGCTGGATCATAGCAGAGTTTTTCATTTTACTCTGGGTGATGTGAGATGTCATTGATTGACATGTCAATAAAGAAAAAAGCATGAAATGTGCACTCCGCTGAATTGGTGTGTAGGTGAAAATGCTGAGGGGATAAGAAAATCTGTTACTAACCCATCCAGCCTAAAGAAGCCAAAATAGACACTCCTTTTAAAGTAGCATGCACACTACCAATGATAATTAAAGTGCAAAATAAAGTGCAACACTCTAGAAAAACATTTAAAAAACATTTAAAAAGGAGTAATACATTGCCGACTCCTATAGCATTGAGGGTAACCCCACTAATTTATAAAGTAAATGTCCAACAAATGGATATTAAATAACAGGTTTAGGTTTATAGATTTTGAATTTATATTTTTTTTGTGCTATACAGTTCATTTTGAATTGTGATTAATGATTTGATACTGTACTTTATTCATAAGGGTATTTTCCTGCTTCCATACTTATAACCTTGTTTATTATATCCCATTGCAATGGTATATAGTAACAGCACACATATCCTATGAACGTCTTTCATGGGATTGTGATCTAGTGACTTTCTTCCCAGACCCAATACATCTGGCAATTCATTAGATTGCGACTAATAGCATTGCGGCTGCATATTTCACATCCAATCGCGGCTTTTCACTCTGTCACAACTTTTCGATGTCATAAAACCGCGCCTCTCCCTCTCATGGTATAAATAGCGACTGCATGCCATAAGCGTTAATCGCAAGAGGAAGCTCTGTGTTCTAAAAAGTGAAAAGCGTGCGAGTTGCATATTTCAGTACCCACCAGGATGCCTGGACTTTCATATCTAAGGATTACTTTGACATCCACTAATTGGCCTGTTTTCAATTTTGATGGTAATTATAACCTGAACCTATGTCTTGTGTGTGTCTTTTTTATCCATGTTAGTTCTCAGAGGTCCTGTTTTTTTAACATCCATTTATTGGACATTTACTTTATATATTAGTGGGGTTACCGTTAACGCTATAGGAGTCTGCATTGTATTACTCCTTTTTAAATGTTTTTTCAGAGTATTGCACTTTATTTTGTAATAAATGATTTTGCACTTTAATTATTATTGGTAGTGTGCATTGCTTCCTCAAAAGGGGTTTCTTTTTAGGCTTCTTTAGGCCGGATGGGTTAGTAAATGATTGACGTGTCAACAAATAATTTCTTAGGTTCAAATAAATGACATAAAATAACCACAAATGTAAAAACTAAGGCTGCGTTAATAAAAATCAACATAGATACAAAACAGAATGTATCAATCATATGCACTAAACATTTGCCATTGGAGAGGTTACAGATACTGGATTAGCCCCTTTCCTTGTATTTCTGATGAACTAGAGCAGTGAGACTGGGAAATATAGGAATTGTAGACTCTCACAATAAAATGAAATAAAGTTAACTTCATTTTGAATGACTGAATGACTCATTACAATGGGATTCCAGTAATGAAAGAAGAGTAGTCTAAAAGGAAAACAATAAATTCCTATTGTTTTTTTTTTTTATTAAACAATGTTAGATTTTATAAAATATATTTTTAAAGAACTGTGTTTTAAATCTAAATCTCCTTTAAATAAAAATTCCAGCTACTCTCCAGTTAGAATCTGGTATCATGATGACTTTATAAAAGCTATTGGTGTTACCACACGCATTATACAATGTGTTCTTAAAATCCTCCCTTCTTCCCACTATTAGATGAAATGATCTAGAACGTACATGAACAAATATTTCAAATGATTGACCTTCCTTGCCAAGTGTAGCCAATGGCTCAGTCATAAATCTGTCCTTATTGATTCCTCTATTTAATTCTTATTCTAATTAGAGATTCAGCAAAATGTATCAACAGTAATTTATCAAACTGCAATTCTAGTAAAATACCATGCAGTATAACTGTACCATGGAACAAAGCTTCTAATATGAACCCTACATTAAAAAAAAATTAAGCAATGGGCTTACTTGATTTCTCTATGTGTGGCTTCATTTTATATCACAAGAAGTTGAAGAATAAATATGCTGGGATCTTAGGTTCAATTCCATCTGTTTATTTCCTCCTCCAAGGCCATCTTCACACCCAGACAGCACCATGAAAAATAATTACAGATGCAGGAACAATGTGATAGAACCATGATAGATCAGTTATTAACCACTGGGCAATGTGCAATGTAATTTGTGTCTAGTCACTGAACAATAAGCAATGTAAGCAGTTGATATACTTATAGTATCTGCTGATCAATTGTCATACATTCAACAGTTAATATATTACCTTTAACGTGCTGAGAAACTGAAATTCTGAATTAAAAGAATATTTCCAGTTATCAGATTACAGCTAACATAACCCTATTCAAATAAACTACGGGTGGGCAAACTACAGCCCGCGGGCCAAATCTAGCCCTTGGAAATCTTTGGCCCGGCCCTTCTGACAATGTTGGGTGACAGGGCTGGGCCATGAGGTAGGCAGCTGTGCTCCCCAACCCTCCTCCCTTTCCCTACCTCTTCCCTGTCCCGGCTCCTTAGGGCTACAGTGTTCCTCTCATAGGGAGTTGAAAGCTTTCAACTTCAATGAAATTCAATAACATGTATGCACTTTATTTTGTCTCCTGATGAAGCTGTACACTCCTATGAAGTGGCGAAATGCGTAGAGGTTTGAGAGGACAATTTTTCAGTGATCATTGGCAGAATTGTGTTTATGTGAGATGTTATCTGGCTACATCCATCTGGTCTATCTATTTACCCACTTTGTGGTTTACTGCAAGCAATAATCCCGCTTGGATTGTCTGTTTTTGTGAAATGATCGTGACATGATTTGAAGTATGTGCATTTGGTGAGCCCCCAAACACACTAGAGGTGTGGTGAATGGGAAGTTTATTCACACTATCTGGAATTTTCCTACATTGATTTTATCACAGAATTTTTGTGTCGCTACTTGGTTTGCGGTTTTTCAGCTTTTATTGAATATATTTTTTCACACTGCTAAGGCACTATTGGTTGCTGTGTTTGTGCTCTTTTTTTCTAGGAATTTTTTCATCAATATTAATAAAAATGAATCAGCAAACCCACTTCCTCTTCATGAGAATGTGAATCGGACTTTATGTGAAACCTTGTGGTGTAAATAAGAATACCTTATGTAGGAAAAACATCAATAAACATAAGTGTGCACTGAACAGATAGATATAAGAACTCATATTTTTCAATGGAGGTGTGATGTAGTTGTAACTGTTCTATGTGTTTGTTGTTCACACATTGTAATCCATCTGCCTAGCAAGAGTGAGGTAATAGAGGAGGAGGGGTTAACTAAAGGAAGTGCTAGACAGGAAGCTATGGATGAAGCATGTAATAAAGAGTTCTGATCCAGAAAGTCGTGGCTCATATTGGACTTATCCCAGGTGACATACATCCTCACTACAACACTACCGGAGGCTAGAGTAATAGCTACATAATGGATTCAGGAAGGTAGATGGAGTAGCATGCTCTTGCCTCTATGAGAAGGCTCACATACAGTAACATGAATACTAACATAGTTAGCCCACTACACCTGAGGATTTATTATAAATTGTATCTAATTGAGTTCTAGTCTAAGGAGCCCATAGATACAGAATGCTTGGTGCCTTAGGCCACATCCATTTGCACAAATAATCAAAGACTAAATTATGCAGCGAACTGAAGTACTTTATCAGTGTGATTCATAGTTTCATGCAAAGTGAAATCAATGTCTTGCTCAACATTTAAATATTGAAAATACTTTTTAGAATCTATTAACCTCATCCACCCTTCCAATATCCATGACTAAGAGAGACATCCTTCAGTAAGAAGCAGTTATAGGCATGGGTCTCTTGAGCCATAGGAAAATGTGACACTGATTATTCAAACACAAAAATGGTTTACGCCGTATTAGTCTAGTTGTATAGTAAGAAAGATGAGTACTGTAGTATTATGTGATACTTTATATGGACTAACAGTTAATTGTATAAGACAAGCTTTTGAGAGATATTCTCCCTTCTTCAGGTTAAAGCAAGTACTCGCTTTAATACTACAGCAATCATGTTTCTTACTGATTATTCAAGTCACAAAAGGACACTTTGTAATATAATGCCATCCACTGAATATATTTAATTTCGGATCCACAAAACTATCAGATTGCAAATTTACTCTCAACTTTCCAAAAAAAACGGAGGTTCCACCAAAACAATAAATTTCCACTCAAAAATTCTACAATTTGCCACAAACACACACGCAAAATTGTTTTTGTTTTGTAGGAAAAAAATTATTTGGTGAAAATGCCAAACGCAATGCAACTTTTATTAACAAACTTTGATAAATATTTACCAAAGACTTATCCTAGAGTAAAGCAGGTTTGAGAAGATTGTTTTTCTTATCTACACTATCTCTACAGGAACAGTAGAAGAAAATAAGGATATTGTGTGAACTGCCAAGCCTCAGGGATAGTTCTCTTAACATCTGCCTGTTTCACTGAGAGGAGCTGAAGCAATCCCAGATTACAAATTCACTCTTATTATATGTCATCTGTATTTTCCTTAATGACTTGGAAAAATACTCGCCAACCACGGATTTCTTTGTTTTCAAAAGGTAAAATACAATATGCATTGGGGAAAAAAAAAAAAATATATATATATATATATATATATATATATATATATATATATATATATACAGTATATACAGTATATATATATATTCATAACTTTTTTAATTAACAAAGTCAGTTTTTGTTTTGTTGGAATAACAGAAGCCTGAAGTTGTTTTTTTTCAAAGCTGTCAATGACATTTTATACAAGAAGCTTTATATCTGTTGCATGGAATAAAACCAGATGCTAAAAATCTCTTGATGGAAACTCTCTATGCTGATTTAAATGCAAAGAACGTCTATCTATTTATCTTAATGACAACCATGTCATTCAGTCTCACACAGAGGATTAAATGCCTGATTTTATTTCTTGTAAAATTGTGTTATTTTTGTTTTGATCCAACATTGCATTCATTTTCCCTGCATTGATCAAGACACTTCTTTAAATAATTAACAACTAGATCAAACTAATTTTCTTAAAATTTCAAAAAAAAGAAATAAGTAGACATGAAACTAGCTACCTGGTGTGACTATTAACAAAGGGGTGTGAATGAAATATTTACTAATAATGATGCCATATTTCTCAAAATTTGAGCTCTGAAATTCAGGACAAAAATGTAACCCTAAACATTTCAACCAAGTTGCATAGACTTTGTTGTAAATTGTCTGCAACATTTGATTAGCCAAAAATTGTAAAAAAAAAAAAAAAGTTATTTTTTTAAAAAACCCAAAAGGAAAGAAAATGAAGAATGTATTGTATAAATATATACAAAATAAGTTCATTTTTTTTTAAATTATGATTTAAAAATGGGAGGCCTCTGCAAATTAAAGTAAGATTCAAATTTTGTACTTCAAATGGTAATTGGAATAACTATTTCATTTTTCTTTAAATATAATTGGGCGAAATTTATTAAAGACGGTAATTACTGATATCAAAGGTTTTTTTTTACTGATATTGCGATATCAGTAGCATTGATATTGCGATATCGGAATTCTTACCGATATCATGATATTGATACTACCGATATCGCTAAAGAGAATTTCGGCCACGCCTTTGATTTCAATGGCAGAATGGGCGAAATATCGCTGTCGTGATATCGATATCGGTAAATACCACTATCGCGATATCGATATTGGTAAAAATACAGCTATTGCAATATCAATGCTATTGATATCGCCACAGCGGTAATTGCCGACTTTAATAAATTTCACCCAAAATTTTGTCATTATTGTATCATTAGATATCCCTTAAAAAAATTCACACAAAATTTAAAAATGTACCATAATCTAATGATCTCCACACAAAAATTCTAAATCAAGTACAGTGATACCTACATTTAGATTATTGTTTGTAGATTTGACTTACAAATCAAGTATGTTTACAGTAACCCAAAGGTATTTAAGAAATGTATGAATTATTCCTAGCTAATTTACAATATTGCTTATTTTGGTTTGGGAAATCATCGTGTGCCTTCTAAGAGTAAAGTAAAATTTACACAGAAGAACAAGACACAGAATAGTCAAATTTCCCTTGTTTCATTATGTCTATACAGAGCCTCTAGCTGCTGTGCCAGAAGAATGGACCCTCTATACCACTTTATATAGTATTGTGCTGGCGATTGCCAGGGTGCAAATTCCAAAGGGGTATTCACCCCTACCTAACTCCAGCAAGGGTATATGGACTCTGCTGCGAGAAAACACCCAGGATAACCTTCCACCGGTAGTACCTGGACTGCAGCAGGACCAAGGGCAGAAACAACTAGGTTGTTGTTAGGTTTTCAAATACAAAAACCACTGATCTGGAAGTCATTTCAGTATCACATGAGAATGGAATTGTAGACTTACATCACAGTGGCAGAAACTGTGAGGAAAAGGAAAAGCAGAACTGCAACAATGGGAAACAGGAACAGCAGAATAAGTTTTATAAACAACCAGCTTACCCGTCGCGCGTTTCTGCAATATCAAAAAAAAGGAAATTCAAGAAAACTCGTTATAAAAAAAATCAATTTGCATTGTGTCATTTTTATTATTATTTCTTTATTTTCATCAGCAAATCATTTGAAAGTGTCATTTAAATTCTGTTTATTTATTTGAGTGCTTGTGGATATACTATATTTTTTTTTTCCGTCTGGTGCGTATACAAATAAATCAGAAGGTTTTCCAACGCGTGAGCAGGCTACATACAGTTATCCATGTGAGAAACATGAATTCTCCAAATCTAGGCCACACACTTGCAGCGATTGTCCTTGTGCTTTGTTGATGGTCACTGCAAAAGTGAGTCGCACCGGAAACTGCAAACGTTTGAACTCAAATGGAATATCTGTTGGGATCATTGGAATATGTGGCAACAGTATATCTTCCCCCTTGAATTTCCCATTCAGAATTGCAGCCTCTGAATGGAAAAATATGTTTTTCATATTTTTTACAGAAAAGTCTTGTACCATTGCAAAGTCGTGGTGGATTGATGTTTAGAAGAAGAATGATAGGCACGCCAATTTTCAGTGTTAAAATGTGCGGTGGCATACCTGGCAAATCGAGTGAATTCAAGAATTCCGTGGGGTAATTGACAATTTCGTCTTGATTAATCACAGTATCAATGGACTTATACGTTGTCTCTTCCCCTGGTATTCCGTTTTGAATACTGAAATTGATGGCATTGACATCGTTGTTCATAGCTGCTCATATAGCACGTTCACTTAGCAACTGATGATTTTTGTAATTCCGTGCGATGTTTGGAAATTCGTCTTTGGCTGATGTCATCTTACAAAAATTTGTTGGTAATGTGATACATTGTGTAGATC
>WMED01025973.1:0-10915 GCA_019650415.1 Pipa parva
GAAGTGAGGCGAACAGTACGCAGCTCACTTCGGAGCTTAGTGAATTACCCCCTCTATCTCCTCCAATCAGATCCATTAAATCATGAGTTAGCAGGGATCTGAATCTATAATGTCAGTCATTTAGCCCCACCCAACCCAGGAAAGAAAAGTCAGGCTGACAGGGAAGATGACAGAGAAACAAACACTGTATAAAAAGGTACATTATTATATAGTATATAATATACCTGTATACCATTATATATTATAAAGTTTTTCTGTAAATATCGATCAAAAAAAAAAAAATCTTGTGATACTTATAGAAACAGCTAACATCTCACGGGAATAAACTCGGAAAAGCGAAATTGGCCTTTTCAGAGTTTATTTAAGAATGCAACATATACAAATGTTTATCAGTGACTTTATTGTCACTGTAATAGAGCCATTACTCTATTTAAAATTTGTCTCCTTCAGATTTCTTTAAAAGTGGGTTGTATATTTAGAAGATTAAATATTGTGGGTAGGATCCAATTAAAATGGCAGAGTCATAAACTGAGTTGAGTATTAAGGCAATCTTGGGTTAGATCCCCACATCTGGCCCTGCTCTCCCAGTTGTTCAGTATATATTGTACTAATAAATGCATCTTACAGTATATGGAGTCTACAAGAGGCATTCTACACATTTCATATTTTGGTCCGGATTTGGTTGGGTGAATAGTCTGCATTGAGAATTATATACAAGTAATTGGATACATTCAGTACAGTATAATATTCACTCTGCAACGCTAGTTGAACAGCCTTAGTCTCATTGCATTGCAGTGCTCTAAACCCCATGCAATAGAAGTATCTGGGCACAAAACCTACTATAAAATCAGGACTTCTCATTTTGTCTTAACAGAGCAAGGCAGGCCCAACTCAAAAAAAAAAAAGAAAAAAAAAAAAAAGAAAGGGTATACAGTATCCACAAGATATATTGGTGGGAGTGAAGGAGAGAGGGAGAGAGGAAATACACATACACATACTTTCTTAGATCATGAATGTCATGAGTAGCGCTTGTAGTTGCTTCACTGCTTGTGAACTGCTGGCTTCAGTATGCCAGCTAGTGCTATGAGAAGTGCTCTCCCTAACACTTCCGGGCTTTCATCCAATCCGGAGCCGCTGATGTCACGCTTGACTTCACCATTGCAAAATTCAAAAGGAGCTGAGTAATGTTACTCAGTGCTCTAGCATTTTTGTCAAATACCTTTAGTCTATGTTTCTGTGCTACTGTTTCTCTGTTCCTGAACTTCTTGAGACTTCTCAGAGGTTCCGTTTCAGCTTCTCCTGGTGTCCACTGAGTGTCAGCTCTTTGGCCAAGTTTGTTGAAATTTCTTCAGGTCAGCTTTCTACTGCCAGCTAAAGTGTTTTGGATTTGCTACTTTTCTCTTAAAGGTACATCACTCTTTTCGATATCCAGTGTGTTGAAGTTCAGCATTTCCGGAGATCCTCCAGTGTTTTAGCCAGCTGCCACCAGTGTGGGAGGGGGGGGAGGGGTTTAACCTGAGGGTTGCGACCTGGGAGGTGCCCACAGCAGGGGTTTAAAGGTGAAGATCTTGCCCTTCTTAGACTCCGCGCCTCGAAGTTATCCGGTGCAAACCCCACTGTGGTAAGGAGAATCCACTTCCTTTCTCTTTTGCACTTGTCATGATGTTCCCGTTTCAGTATGCCTTAGTGCCTCTAGAGGTGTAACGGTCCCTAGGTGCTCCAGTCCTGTGGTTCCCTGTGTGTGTTTCCCTGCAACTCAAGTTATACTTCCAGCACTTTACTGTTTATAGTTTTGGAAGTCACGTTTCGAGTACCCCGCATATGACAATGAAATATAAGATAGTGAAATCTAAATGTTGAAAGCACAAGAGCAAAGTTTAATAGGAAGAATGATGTATATGGTATAATAAGAATTTTGCAATGGCTCTTCATTTTTAATTTGGATGCCACATTTTAAGAGGTGTGGCTCTTGTGGTTTAATGGTACCTTTCCATTAATAAACGCGATAGATTTCACTTCTGTAACACCCCTTCTTGCTTTCCACATATTGCAGATGAATTAATTTTAGGCCCACTGGCTACAAGTGGTAACAACAATAAATTAGAGTAGCATCAGGAGCAGGGATTTTGCTTTGAGACACTTGCTGCTCCACATTTGAGAGATCAGGGAAAATTGGGCTCCAGGGGGTACAATTTAACCCAACCTAGGACCTGTCTGTGTGAAGCATAGATGTTTATTTTATCCATTTCATTGTGAAGGAATGAGACAGGTGCATTATTTGGATTGCTAATAAGACAACAGTAGTCAGGAAGGCACAATAAAGAAAGTCTGCAGCTGTAGCTAACAAGCAGTGAAGGTCAGCTGGAGTGTTTGTCTAAACCTGGTGGCAAACTGGTGACATATACAATACATACAGATGTCACTTGGCATCTTTCCCTGAAAGAAACTTTCTGGACAGCCATGCCCCAGCTGACTGTAAACCAAACATGCAATGGTTGCCCTGTTCGTCTTTAGACTAGCCACAATCAGCAGACTCGGGGAAATTCACCATTGAGCAAAGTGAGCTCCGAATCCTTCGGCTCACTTCAGCGAGCGCATAACACCATGTCCGATGTCCTGCACGTGGACCTCAGTGAACGCTTTAAAGAGATTCCAGTCTCGGCGAGACCAAAAGAGTTGCCTTTCCGGGACTGCAATCCCTTTAAATCATTCGCTGATGTCCGCATGCAGGACATCAGCAAGCGCATAACACCATGCGCGACGTGAGCCGAAGGATTCAGAGCTCCCTTCGCTCAATGGTGAATTCCCCCTCAATGTAACCTTAAATCTCATGGGGCAGCAGTAGGATAAAGATGCAAATTTACAGTAAGAATCAAAGAAATAAGAAAATGGCCAACACCACATATCAAAGTAATCAATATTAGCCATTTTTGTTTTATTTCATTTTTTGAAACCTGACTTTTTCCCTATCTTCAGTAAAGGCAGCGAAGAAGAAAAATGAAGAATGTTAAAGAGGAGATTTTACTCCTGGCTACATTTCGGCTATGTGTACCTAATGTTATAGAGTGTGCATAACCCATAGGCCAAGGTTTGACTATGCACTATAGAAATGATATATAGCATATTGCTATACAGAAAAATCATTTACATATCAGCAATAGGCATATATTAAGTCACCACAATTGTCACTAAAAGTTGTTTTTAAATTTCAGTGGCAAAACAATTCCTAGTTGATGATGGCATCTTGTCACCATGTTTTCTAAATATTTTTCCCCCCCATTTTGTGGTAAATTTTGCTAGAACAGTCACAGAAACCCTGCTGTATGCACCCTAATTCACTGCTTTCACCTGGCAAAGTCTGTGAAATTGCACCAGTACACATTCTGTGAAATTGCACCAGTACACATTCTGTGAAATTGCACCAGTACACATTCTGTGAAATTGCACCAGTACACATTCTGTGAATTTGCACCAGTACACATTCTGTGAATTTGCACCAGTACACATTCTGTGAATTTGCACTTTTATGCATGATAAATGCCCAAACCGTTTCTCACAATCTTAGTGAACAGATGTAAAGAGGTCCATAAATACATAGTTGGCATATTGCCCTGTTTTGAGTATGCCACATTGTTATTTTCTCCAGTCTTTTGATGACTAAGTGAAGTTGGAGAAGTGGTGTTGTGTGACAATTCACACTTCAATAAATAACCCCAGTAGACATTTTGAATGGTTTTATTTGCTGCTACAGACTGGGATCATTTGATTCCTCAATAGAAGATGTCAATCAGAAAGGAAGTCTTGGCCTGAGCAAAGAAAAAAAATAAATAAATCAGGCTATTGTGCATTACCAATATAAAGATATGACCCAGTGATTTAAAAAAAAAAATGAAATTCATGTTGAAACTTTTGTTAGCTGTCTCTCCATGGTTAAAGAACGTTAAAAAAAAAAAAAAAACTGGGATGAAAGTCTTCCTTAAACAATTGCCACATCCATTTTTCACCTTAATGTCACAATGCACAAATGGACAAGTTCCTGACCCCTTACGAATTGAGCTGTGTGTAACTGATGTAACGGTTTCCTTAGCAAGTAATTAAAGCACACCACAATGGTGATCCATCTTTCTCTTTAATGCTGCAACGGAACATGCATTCAATTCATTATTTCATATCTTTGTAGCTACAGAAAAAAAAAAAAGAAAAAAAAAATCTCTCACCCGTGTTCTTGACATGTTGACAAACTGACATGGCACTCAATAAAGATCCACCTGCATCATCTTTTGGTGTGAGCTCCCCAGAGACACCTTGTCATTTTATACACAATAAACTGCAGCTATATCAGACTGTGAAGTGACATTTACCTGACCTATTGCATGTCTCTTTTTATTTCTTTCACATCTGAATTGTTCAAATATGCTGTATGGGAATTACTTACATTTACTTGTGTTTACTCATGGAATTTTTATAATTAAAGTGAATACAGAAAGGAGACTGTATATGTATTGTGTGCATGTAGGAATCTGTTTTAGATCTATTTATCTATCTAGATTCTTTATCTGTATGCTAAGCAACTACATACTGTTGAGTAGGCTGAACATTTTTTTGTCCAAGTAGTTTTTTTTTTACATTTTGTTATTGATCTAATTTTCTTGCTTTGATTAAAGGAACAACGAGGGTAAAGGTATTGCCAACAGTACCTTCATTTCCCCATCCACAAAAATAAATATTTTGGGAGAAAAAAAAAATCATAGTTTCTAGGTTCTGCATCATCTCCAATGATTAGATACCCAGTTTTGGAAAAAATTATTTGATATTTGAGCAAAATATTTTGAAATATTCTGAAACCAGAAAACGCAACTTACAGCCCCTCCCAGTTATTATACAAGACAACAGATTAAAGGGCATTAGGCACCAGAGGCGGCCCTGTATATGTTCGGTCACTCATGTGAACAGAGGTTATTCTACATAAAAGGAGTCAATGAATTTCTAAGCAGTTACTAAATGAGTGAAATTGCTATTCTGCTTTTGCATTTAATTACACATGAATTTTGATTATTAGGGAAATTGCAGCACAATTTTCTGTAGAAATAAAACAATGCCATCTGGGGCCAGATATTTGCAGATATTTTCTCCAAATAAGTAATCCACAATTTATGAAAGTATGCTCAGACCCAATACCAGGTCTCCAGGGAAACCCTCAAATTCTCCAGTTTAGGACTGCTCCATGTAGCCCAACTTCATCCTTGCCATGACCCCATCCTTTTCCACCTAAACTCCACCCCATTATGGCCACAACCCATCCTGTTTAGCCCTAAAACATCCTGACTCACAAGTATTTATATATAGCTTAATCCTTGTCATAGTGGGGGTAGGCTATCTAAAGAAAATGTGAATGTCCCTCAAAAACCCATTAGTGGCCACAAGCAAGAGGTTAATAACAGATGATAATCAGAAGTTTTGGCATCTTGTGTAAGGAAAAGCCCTGTATGAAGCTTTTAAATCTAAGAAGAAGGGGGTTGTTACAGACCTGTCATGTTGAAACAGCTAATTACCTCAAAACATGTCCTCCTTTCAGAGAGACTGTAATTTATTTATTTTATTTAAATTTCAGTTACTAGGCAGTAGTAAATCAGACAAAAGATTTGTATTTAGTGGAATGACTCAGGCAATATACAAGTTAACCTGCTCCCTACAAAAAGTGAAAAGTAACTAAATCCAAGTTTCTTAGCCCAAGTTCAGTTAAAGCTCCCCCTTTTCCCTTGTAAGGAGAGAGGGGGATGCATAAGGTGTGCACAAATTGGTTGTCTATTTCTCCCTAACCCTGATACAAAAGTCTCCTGTATATTGTGGGGTGATGGCCTAAATTACTAAAAAATTAGTACCAGCCTACTAAAGAAAAATTGCCTCATAACTTAAAATGGATTAGGGGTCTTAATATCAAATGTAATTGTCCTCAGTCCTAACATACTCTACACCCTAGTTTGATATGGGAAACTGTTCTGAAACTAGACTAGAAGAAATACAGTAGAAAATTCAGAATCATCTAGATTGTAAGGAACCTCTTGTTGCCTGGTGCTTAAAGTGTACCCATCACCTCAAAATGACATTGTTTAGTCTAGCATAGCATGTAGCATAACAGTGTAGTTCATGATGCTGTGTAACCTGACAATGCTAGTGCATGTGCACATGATATTTGGATACAGGGGAGGAGAGCCTGCTTGTTAGGGGGCGTTCTTGTAGTGTTTGAGTGACATTTCAAAATGAAGATGGCAGCTTCTATGTTTTCTAATCAGGCTGAGATTGAAGTAAGTGTATTTTCAATATGCAAACTTTTTTTGGTTCCTAATTACTTGATTTACATTATAAAGTCACATACTTTAATTAAATATGTAGTAATCCTGAGGTGACAGGTGCACTTTAAACAGTTATTCAACTTCATGACTATATGTTTGTACATTCCTTCATTTGTACTATTCTGAACACTTCTGCCATGCCTGTATAGAACTGTATTGTAAAATTATTGGAGTACTGCAAAACCTAGAGGCACTATGAGTCACAGAAATTTGTCCATGGGGAAAAAGTTCACACGACTACTTTGTAGGTAAAGAGAAGAGAAGTAATGTCACTTTACAAAAGTTGAGGTGACCAAAGCAGGTCATTTTACCTAAGGAACTTTTGGGGAAAATAGGTCTGATGTTGGTGATGCAAGCATACTTCCTGGGGTACTTTCAAAACTCATGCAAACAGACTTGACAAAGAACAATAGATACTGTTTGGTAACCTCCAGATATACAGTCATACATTGACTGATCATAAACTCTACTTATTATGGATGGGGATTAAGAGGTTGTATGAAACCCAATATCATATAAAATACAAACATATGAAAACTAATTATAAACAATTAGGGTTTGAAGTTGTTGTTTATTAAATAGACTTATTTTATCCTGAATGTAGTAAAATTCTACTTCTTCATTTACCATGTCCTCATTTTAACATAAGATTGTACTTGCTTATTACCAATTAAAATGTGACTTGTTGAAAAGAGATCTATTAAAATATGCAGTAAGCGTAGAACGTTTTTTTACAAGCATATTCCCCCAGTGATAACTGGTTTGTGATATTTTGCATTTCTGCTAGGTTAGGATTACGTTACAAAATGCACGTAGTTTTTGTTTCTTTATCCTATAAGTTAATGTAGATAAAGCATATCAATTAGAATAAGAAAGGTAAGTGTTCCAAAATGGAGGACAGACTACCATCTCTGTACTAATTTCACTGTTTTTGGATCGTAAAGTATGTCCTTTAAATCTACACAGAATATTTCTGCATGTGAATTACTATGGCATATATACCTTTAAAGAGAAGCAGATGTCTTTGAAATACCATTGTAGAGCCCCTCCAATTAAGTGTAATCTGTCCTTGTATATGATACTTGGCTGTTTATATTTCCTTGATTATCTCTTGTCATTTTACATGACATCTGTGTATATAACTTGTCAAATCATTTGCTGTGGTTACGCACATGAACTGATTGCACAAGTACCTATGATTATTTCATTCTGTCTTCCTTTTTATATACAGCTCAATGGAGGAACATATTTGGGGGTGCTTAACAATGATCTTGACATAACCTCTGGAAAAAACAGTAGTAAAATGATTTGTAACACTATGTAACTATGTACTCTGGCAACACTGAATATATATACATCTCAAGCTAGTTCATTTCCTTGGTTTGCTGTACACAGGCACCTGCAGTCAGTTAGTGCACCATATTGGACCAAGCACCTAGTACTTTTCACAGCACAGAAGCTGAGTCCGAGCAAATTGAAATGTATTTTCAATACATATAATAATTGACATAATTAGTCAATTGGATACATGACAAATAGACACATCATTAGGAAAAGAAACATTGCTAGGTATAGAACCATTATGCTGTCTGGCAGATATCATTATCAGGTGAATTCATCAATGAGGGCAATTCTTTACAACTGTCTAGTAACCAATAGCAACCAACCCAAAATCAGAATCTCTAATATAAGGAGGTAAGAATAATAAAAGACAAATTCTGATTGGTTGCTATAGGTTACTTGTCCTGTGTAGAGTTTGCCTCATTGATGAATTCCCCAAGGAGCCCTTGATTTTGAATGCAGTTTAGGACTCTAAAGATGGCTCCAGATCTTTGGGGAGGGGTAGGCTTTATGATTTACTAGTTAAATTTACATGTTTGGGTTTACGTTAAAGTTAGCCCAAAATCAATGTTTAATTGTATTTTATTTAAATTGTAGATGGTTATTGCTGGGGCCCTACTGCTGTCTATATCAGCTGAGAGGAGGGGTCTAAGATGATGCAAGTAAATCTGCGTTGACACAAGAGATAACTAAACAAAACTGACATTCTGTCCATAAGAACTCGCAATCTGATAGCAATAAATGTTGCTTTTTTAAAACAGGTACTTCTTTGCGGATTTGTGTGATAGAGTTTCCCCATTCTTTTTATGTTAGCTGTGTTCATAGAATACAGACGGACAATTTGTTGCCTTTTCTGCACACAGCATCCATAACAACTGCAACTCTGGATCGATCCAACAGGCTCTCCAGGGACATCAATCACATTTGTAAAACATATGGATGTATGAATAGATACAACAGAAAATAGAACTTTGCCAAGGAGGCCTGCAAAATTAAAATACCCATGTGTCTGCTGGTACTGGGCCAGTCAGACCTGGGTAAATCCTTGGCCAAATTGTTTTTGCAGTTGTGAATGCTAAGGGAGAGACACCAGCTGTGACTGATTTAATCTCCATGCACATGCTGTTAGCTAATGAGGTACATCTAACCTCAGATGAAGAAAAAAAAAAAAAAGTTACTACTAATGTAATCAGCTGACCAGAAAATAACTGCATTATTTTACATCTCCTTCATACTTTTTATTTATTGTGGTTATTTATATAGCGCATTCATATATTCAATGTCTGGCTCCTGAAGCTTACAAATCTAGTTTTTCTACACAATCACACACACACTAGGGCCAATCTAGTCAGGTTTTAACTAATCTGGCAGGTTTTTGAATTGTAGAAAGAAACCCATACAAGATCTAGTTGAACATTCCAAATAGCCGTAAAGATAACAGCCTGAGTGGAATCAATCCCAGGACCCAGCACTACAAGGTAATGCTACTATTGTACTTTACTAATCAAGTAGGATCCCATTCCACTGGATGCAAGAGATAATGATTCACGACACTGTTACACAATACACAAATTCACACAATCGCAGTCTGACAATTCCAGTAATGTGACTACTTGTATTTTATATAATCCATTGTCATGACAGATTTTGAGCTAAAAGCCCTTTTTCAAATGATACAACACAGTGATCCCCACCTACTTACAAACCAGTGAAAGTCTCTCTCCCCATGACTGGTGAAATCCAATGTGTTTAAAGTCCACAATAATATATTTGAAAAAAATCCAGTATGTTAAAAAGTCCATTGGAGCATATTTGTGCCACTTGAGGTCCGGAGGTATACATCAATAATGTGAATACATAAAATTAATTCAAAATCATTAATAAAGGAATTATTACTCTTATTTATGTGAATAAACATGTTTGAAAATAACCAGTGTGTCTGTAACATGAATAATCATAAGTATAACAACAATCTAATTCTAGAAACAGACTGAGAAAATCTATATGAGGGAACTGCCACAATAAACCTACCACTAGAAAACAAATACATATCAATTAAAGGGTAAGTTAAACCTAAAGAAAAATCCATGATAAAGCCAAATATAAAGAAGGATAAATCTCCTACACTGGTAGAAAAACAAGAAAACAGAGAGACTATACATATTCATATTACCGCTTGTAGGGAACTGCCCAAGATAGTCTTACCATTATATTCACAGAGATCTATATCATAAAAGGCAGTGTTAATATTGGTGAACAAATGAGGCATAATTAATAACGTCATAAGAATGGTTTGACACTCCATTGTTCATTCATGCCTTTAGGATGCACTGCATCTAATTTTTTTATCCTTATTGCTTCCCTCTGGAGTAATAACTTATTCAGGTCCCCTTTTCTTGAGTGATCTCAATAACCTCCAATATAAGCCATCTAAACTGTGTAACCTGATGTTTATTGTTAAAATAATGGCAGGCTACAGGGGTTCATCATATTTAGTACCTGTCTTATCATTTTTAATACTATCTCTTTGTTCTTTAATTCTCTACTTAATTTGTCCAGAGGTTTTATATACACATATATTTTTGCCACATGGGCATTTCAGCATACAGTATATACCACATTCTGAGTGAGGCATGTGGCATAATGTTGAAGTTTAATTTTTGTGTCTACAGATGGATGATTACCAGAATCCTCCAGGATAATAGAGTAACAGATACATGTTAAATATGGAAATGTGCCAGCTTTCTTACCTATTAGAGTCTGTCTTTTTTTTCCCCCACTCTCCGTGATATCTCCAGGGCACAGGGTATCTTTAAGCATTTTGCCCCTTCTGTAGCTAAATAGTGGGGTATCCAAGATTTATTTATCGCTTTGTATTAATGGCCAGTACCTCCTAACCACGTTCTCAGTCACATGACTAATTATTGTAAACACTTCCAGATGGTAAGCATTTAGACTCCCTTTTATTATCATTGACTAATAATAATAATAAATCTCATCTTGGGATCAGTCTAACCTCTGCTGAAGGTTTAAAGACTTTCTCCTTTTCGTATCCTCTGTACATAAACCTTTGCGTAATTGTACTGTACTAACCCATACACATTTCCTTTTGGAGATGTCAGAGGCAAGACCTTCCTTACTTTGATATACAGTTTGAATTATACTGAAGGCACTACAGGGATGTGCTGTACTGAAGGCACTACAGGGATGTGCTGTACTGA
>WMED01025974.1:0-10915 GCA_019650415.1 Pipa parva
CTTGCTACCCTCTCCTTACCCAGCTCCTCTGTTGCCGGCTGTCTGTGCTGTAGCGCTGAGATGATCGCGACAGCACAGACAGCAGGCTATAGCGCTATAGTGATTCCTCTCCCCAGCACTAATCAGTGCTGGGGAGAGGAATCGCTATAGCACTCAGCTCAGCGCTATAGCACAGACAGCCGACAAAGTTGCCAGCTGTCTGTGCTATAGCGATTCCTCTCCCCAGCACTGATTAAGCTTACTGTCGCTCACAGGAAGCTTAATCAGTGCTGGGGAGACACTCCTCTGTTGCCGGCCGTCAGCTCAGCTTTACAGCACAGCAGACAGCCGGCAACGGAGGAAGTAATTTTGCCGCGCCTCCCCCCCCCGGATATGACTGATCTCTATGGCCGCACACAATAGTTCGGCGGGCTGCATGCGGCCCTGGGGCCGCGTGTTTGAGACCCCTGCCCTAGTGTGTCCGTAACTAGGTAAGTACCATCGGCTTACATTGAGCTGTATTTTTTTTCTCACACTAGTGTATTATTCGGTGAGCATAATATGCTCGTGTGAACCTAGCCTAAAGGTTTCTTAAGGAACCAGTAACATCAGAAAACTAAATATTCCTTTTTAATTTGGCAAGGTAGATATTCTAATACAGGACATGTAAAAATGTTCGAATTTTTTATCGCTTTCTTTTTGTTTTTATCTTTGCATGTTGTGTATGTCAGCTGAACAAAACCCACCCAATCCCGTTGGTTTTTGTGGTGATTTAGGTAACCCATATTCATTAAGTTCAAAGTTAAATATCATTCATTTTAAACACCATTTAGAAATTTTTTATTAGCAGAGATTGACTATAGATAAATTGTGAAGTCATTTAGGGTGAAATTTGCTAAACTCGAGAACAAATTTTTTTAAAATTATTTTTATTTTTTTACTTTTCCAATGCGAAAATGGCTCAAAACAGGCCAAAAAGTCAAAAAAATAGTTTTTGACTTTAGTACATTTTTGCCTTTGAGTGTGTTTTCTGCTTGGGGATTACTATCAGATAAAAGCATCTAATAAAGGAGGTGATAGCAAGATAACACAAATTAAATTATAGCAACATTTTATGAGAAAAAATTTTGTTTTAGGAAAATGGAATATCTAACATTGATTTGCTTTTCTATTTTGGTTTATACTACACACTGCAATACATTATTGTTTATTCTAAAAATATACAGTTTCCCAGTGTTCTACAGAATGTTTACACCCTGTTAAAATATTTGGGTGCCTTTAAACATAATTTTTGGGAAATATATGGCAACTGTATCCACTTGTTTAAAATGAGAGTTTTATGTAGTATCACATATTGCCTTATTCAGGATGCATGCTGTTGGAATAGCACATGATGGAATCTAAAGTTCCAGTGTGCTCCATTATGTTATCCTGTTGGCTGCTGCCACATTAATCACATCAATGTTCATTAGTCTCATGTCAAAGGCATTTTTTTTCAGTCTTGTGGCAAGGAAATACTTTCAGCTTTTGCAGCTTTTTGGAACATCTTGTTTATTATTATTATTGATCTATATAGTGCCAACATTTTCTGCGGCATTGTACATAGTAAAGGGAACAAACAAGTTGCCATTATATGGTATAAATACTTGCAACAGCATGCAAGTTTATTTCTAAAGACTAAAAGCGTTTTACTGTAAAGTTTGTATAAAAACAAGAAAAATCCCACTGGGTTCCCATATATCTGCTTAATACAGATATTATATCCTTCTTGCAAGAGCATTTGAACATTTAGAGGATTTGTAAGTGTTGTTGGTAGAGGTTTTTGTGATTGAATACTGATAACTTTAAAATGAATGCAATCAAGGGAACTCTGCCAAATACATTACAACTGGCCCTGCATTTTCAGCTGATCTGGTAACCTTAAAATATTAATAATTGATAAAGCCTAGCAGGTAGTGTCAGACATTGTAATACTCATTTGGTCGGTGAGGTCACTGTTACATTGTAGTTTGGGAATAGTGTACCAGTGTGACTGTGTGTATTTCTGTGTACCTGTGGGCGTGCTTCTATGTACCTATTTGTGTGCACCTGTGTTTATTTGTACCTCTGTGACACTACTACTGTTACTGTGCCTGTGTGTGTTTCTATGTACTTTTGTGACAGTGCCTGCTTGTATTTCTATGTACCTATGTTACTGTGACTTTGTGTGTGTTTCTATATGCCTGTGTGTATGCTTCTTTGTCTGTGCCTGTGCTTCTTTGTACCTGTATCTGTGTGTGTGCTTCTATGAATTTGTGTGCCTGTGTGTATTTATTTGTACCTGTGTGACAGTGCCTGTGTTTCTATGTACTATAAATACTCGTGTATAAGTTGAGAAATTTTAGTAAAAAAAATAATTTAAAATAGTAGTCAACTTATGCACAAGTCAGGTTAGTTTTGAAAGCAAAAAAAAAAAAAAACAATCAGAGCTGGCTAGAGAGAGCTGCTTAGAGCTGCGACACAAACAACAGCACAGCAGGAGAGGCACTGATCCGAATCTGCAAGTAATTACAGTACACACGCACACAAGAGTGCTGAATAAACTCACTTGGGGGGGTTAGTTGGGCAAGCCTGTTAACAGCATCCACTCATTGCAGACTCTCACACCAGCAAAGGGACTGGAGCCAGCACGCAGCACACAGAAGCACATGCAGTCAGAGACTGCCCCTTAAAGGAGAACACACACTAAACTGTAGCTGACAGAAATAAAATCTTATTGCTATCTTGTATTTTTCCAACAATTCTTTAATATGTTATGCTAACAAAAACCCCAAGTTTTTCTCTTGACTTATGCATGGGTCGTAGCAAATTTCATAATTGTTGGCCCAAAAACTGTCCTCGAGTTATACACGAGTATATACAGTACCTGTGTGACACATCCTGTGTGTGCTTCTATGTGCCAGGGGGTTTGTGCTTCTGTTTTTCTGTGTGACAGAGCTGTGTATATTTATGTGTACCTGTGTTCCTCTGTGACAGGGCTGTGTATATTTATGCATACCTGTGTTCCTTTGTGACAGTGCTGTGTATATCTATGTGTACCTGTGTTCCTGTGTGACAGCGCTGTGTATATCTAAGTATACCTGTGTTCCTGTGTGACAGCGCTGTGTACATTTATAAGTAGCTGTGTGACTGTGAAAGTGCATGTGTGTGTGTGACTTTGAACGTGCATGTGTATGTTGCTATGTGTGACATTGCCTGTGTGGGTTTTTGTGTACTTGTGTGACAGTTCCTGTGTGTAACATGTTTGCAAGTTTGATATATGGCTCTGAATGTTAGGCTGTACTTGTACTAATACTGAATCCATATTTGCTCACTTTTCCATTGGTTATACCTTTGTTATGTGTGTGTTAATGCTCTCATACATAGTACATCATTACAAACTGGATGGTGATGAATTTGGTATCTTGTGCAATCTCAACCATCTGAGTGGATTTTGTTTGGTGCTAAATTGTATCGATTGGTCTGGAAGATTTTCTGTCCATCCAACAGCTGTATTACCCAGCCATTAGATTTGTATGCCTCATTTCCTTTATGATCTGTTATCAGCCTCTGCATACACCTCCCCTGGCACTGTGTGTGTGTGTGGGTTTCCTGATTAAATGCAGTACTGTTCATTGTGCTATTGCAGTGGTTCTTCACCTTGTTTGAGGTACCGAACCCACCAGTCTCATATGCACATTCACCGAACCCTTCTTTAGTGATAAATCACTTGACCTCTGTGTCTTGACCTCCGTGGCGGAGGCTCCGCCGAACCCCTGAGACCAACTCACCGAACCCCTAGGGTTCAATAGAACCCTGGTTAAGAACCACTGTATTACTGGGTAGAACAGAGAGATCTACCAGTGTAAAAGCAGCTATAGTTACCACCACTGCTTGTCAGAGATTAAAAAATAATATGTTGCTTGAGTACCTTGCAATCCTAGTGTTCTATAAATGCAGCATAATCAATCAGTGCTGTGTCATAAATAAACATTTCCTGATTTCTGCTTCTACATTAATTTTTTTCTTGAAGGAAAAAAGTGACCATGTTGATAATGCATAGCTGCTGTCCTTGTTGTCTTTTTCCCAGGGAAACGATATATAATGGCACATTATAAGTAAAGCATTACGATTAATCACTTGGTGCCTTTCTGAGATATCCTCGAAGATATCCTTTGATACATCTTTTGGAAGGCCTTATTTCTAATGAATACAGGAGGAAAGAAATGAGACGGTAATAGAATTGTGTTGATTTTTATCTTTTATTGATGATGCCCTTGACTGTTCTGTAGTGCAGCAGTTTTCTTGCATTTTAAAAAGCATTTTATATAATGCAGGAAGCATTCACAGTAAACATTGTGATTTCATGGATGTCAAGGAACAAAGGAGACTTTTTTTCAAGATGATAAAGAGTGCTAAGAAAGTTATTGGTGGCAAAATAGAAGAAGGAATCGCTCTCTAGTGTTTTTTTGTAAGAGTATAGTAAGGAATTGTTTGGTGATTTATAAACGATATAATAACATGACCTTGTGGAAACCTTGGTGACACTTAACTCAATAACTTCTCTGACAATGAATGGACAGTAAAACAAATGTATCCAGTGTATTTAGTAGACTTGCTGTTTATTAGTGGCTTGGGAATGAACTGCATTGTGGCAGCTAGCCCTAGCCATTTTTTTTTCAAGAAACTTTATGAAGTTTACATAATATTAAAGCCACAGTGGTACCAGACTAACATAGATAAGAACATCATAAAGTACATAAATTGATTGGGTAAGCATGTAGGAAATAAACAGTATGAAAAAATAAAATAATAGACATTACGTAAGTGAATGGAGAAGTGGCATGGTACATGATGTGGTGGATTAGGTGTAAAGAGAAGTCTGTTATCTTTAATCCATTTTGTCACAAAGAGAACTTTTGGAATTTGTACATGATGAGTTTCTTACAGTCCTAGTAAAGAAACTGAGACAATTTCTGTCATGACTGACATGTATTAAATATCTACAGTTTTAAGTAAGCAAACTTTTTGGATCAATTACAAATGTAAATTTAAAGGAATCTATTTCATAACATCTGACCAGTAAGACTATAGAGTGAAAACTCATATATCATTTCCTTGACCAGACATAATGGAAGAGGGCACATATGTTGTATTCTGTGTGTAATGGAGAAAATTGGACTGAATCAATCTGTCTGTCGTGGAAATATGAGTGTCGCAGTTTATCAGTACATTCTTTGCAGTCTTTTAGTTCCAATAAGGGTAACTCTGCATGCCAAGAGTAGTGCAATACTTGGTGATACCTTTTTTACTGGACTATCAGTCAGTCTAGAAAGATAAAAAAGGTATCACCAAGTATTGCAGTACTCATTCATTTTTTTGCATCTGTGTACTAACATGACCACTCTATCATATAATACATATGTGTGTGTATTGTTGGAACCGACCAAGTCAGGCAGTGAATGAATAAAATGTAAGTTAGAGACCATCTTACAAAGGATTGGCAGTCACAGGATTGATTCAAATATAGGTAGTAAATATTACTTGAATGATTTTCTTATATTAAATTTCGTATTATCACAGGAATTGATTTTTTTTGATTTGATTAAAAAAAAATAAAAAAAAATCCTGTAGAACGTTTTCTAGAACTTTGACTCCAGTAGGTCAGTAGTCAAATTTTGGAGGAGGAAGAGAGATTGAAAGCTAGAATTATAAAATAAAGGCAGTCTGGAGGAGGGTAGTGGTGCTCTCAAATGAAAGGATCTAGATGCTTTTTGCCATATGTCCAAAGTAAGGGAAAAGAAGCAGGCCAGGTAGCAAGCTACCAAGTAAATTTATTGTGTTGCATCTTACATGTCTTGAGCACTGGGCCCTTTATCAAAAGACTTTGACTTTCTTTTTATATGGATTTGTCTCTCTCTCATGCTCAATATCAGCGCTTGCTACTGACAGCATACACCATTAGCTGTAAGTATTGTAACTGCCTATCGTAATTCATTAACTATTAATTTTGACCTTTCTGAGACACCATTGTGTCAGTGGCAAAAGAATCCAACTAGGAAGTAAACACAGAAGGAGCTGTGTACTGCTACGCAGATGGAACAATTAATACCTTTCCTCACATAAAAGACTGACTAAGTATATTAGAAAAAAAATATATATTATGCATTTACTGTATAACACACATTACTTTTTATTAATCTGACTGGACTGTTCTTTTAAACGTTTAAGTTTTTTGTTCAGAATAGGATGATGGCTATCTTATCCTCATATTCTATATTCTATTTTTCATTCAGTAGAATTGTCACCAAATGAATTGAAGTAAAAAAAATCTCTTCACGGTGGAGAAACCTAAAATGCGTACTTTTTGGAGTTATTTTCAACACACCATGTAGGAAAATCTTAATGTTTTCTTTTCCAATTATTTTAGCTTGTTGATTATTACTCCTAATGGAAAAATAACTTGACAAATATTTGGCTATAATTTCTTCAAATGGAAAATTTACACAGTCGCACACAGATTTTCTTTTAATATTCTTGCTGCCTAATAGTAGAGAATGCTGTCTGCTGTTTGGTTGCTATGAGTTACTAGACCCCTGTAAGCAATTTCTCCTCTTGATTGAATTCCCCTGTGAGTTTTTTAAAAATGTTGAGCAGGCTAGTGTGAAGGCATTTTGCAAAGAATCAGGGGGTAATTCATGATCATGCGAAGTGAGGTGCGGAGTCCTCGCCTCACTTCGCACAGACTAATATGCGCTCGCTGATGTCCTGCACGCGGACATCAGTGAGCGCATTAAAGGGATTCCAGTCTTGGCGACTTGTCCATCACAGAGAGCCTCGCCAAGACTGGAATCCCTATAATGCGCTCGCTGATGTCCGCGTGCAGGACATCAGCGAGCACATATCAGTCTGTGCAAAGTGAGGCAAGGACTCCGCACCTCACTTCGCACAATCATGAATTCCCCCCTCAAGCTGCTGCAGGAGAGCATGGCTCTCTGTGATGGTGTTTAGATTTACCCTTTCATTTTCAACCTTTGTTTAAATGGCTGCAACTTGAAGGAATGGAGAGCTTAAAGGGGACTGGAGGCTCCAACACCTCTCTTCCTTTCCAATATAGAAAATACCATTAGTATGAGGGAGAACAAGAATAAAATACAGAACATGGCCTCACTATGCTCAGTAGTTTGAAAGAAAGGAGGTCCTATCCTCTAATTTCTTGTTCACTTTTTCCATATTTAAGAAGGTATCCTATTAATTTCCTCAATCTCAGCTTGTACATTTTTTCACCAAACTTCTGTATATCCTTGTACCTTAGCTGCTTGTTCATACTTCTTTTTCCTGTATATAATCTTTTTTGCCTTCATTAACTGGCCCTTGAGAATGACACTTAACAATTTCTACTTTGTGAAAGCTTTTGACTAGGAGAATATTATTTTTATCAGTTGGGTTATAATATGATTTAGTAGAAACGTCCACATTTTTAAAACTTAGCTCGGTATCTAAAAAGTTCAACAACACTTTGTTAACCCCTGTAGTGAACTTAACTGTGGGGTTGGCAGATTTTGCATTTCCCACCATTTCATAAAACACATTAAAGGGTATGAATGGATAAAAACATTATTTATATCTGACATGCATACATATAGAAAGCCAACTTAAACATTAAAATGTAAAACTGATTTTGGGATCAGTAGTACTTGCTTCTTGTTTAAACAGCCCACTCCCCCAGCCATTCTGTGCACAGAATCTTCCTGTGCAGTGCATATAAGCCCTTCTCAGATTGACATCACCCACTATACAGAGAGCCCTTCTTGTGGGGAACCCTCCCCCTCTCCTTATCTATAAAGCCTGTTTATAACCCTGAGCATGTGCGAGTTAGCTGTGGAGGGTGAAACCAGGAAGAGGAGGGAGCATGGCTTTAATCATACACTTCCCATACACACAACTTTTTTACAGAGACAAAGCAGGTACAGGGGGATATTGAGCTCTGCTGAGTTAAGAGGTGAGTTAGGAGTTTCTTAATCCATTTATTTCTTGACAATAGGTAAATGAGGCTTTCTGCTCTCCCAGACCTTCTGTGTACGGGCTCATCCTGTATAGTGCTAATAAGCCCTGCCTCACTATTCAGAGAGCATGTTTTTTATGTAGAATCCCTTCCCCTTATCTGAAAAGCCTTTTCATAACCCTGAGCATGTGCAGATGAAAGCTCTTCAACAGTCTCTATGGTCAGCTGTGGAGAGAGGAAGTCAGGGAAAGGAGGGGGTGTGGCTATGCACAGCAGGGAAATTGTTCAGAGGAAGAAAGCAGTTACATGGTGATATTAATCCCTGCTGAATTAAGGGTGAGTCAGGAGTTTCTTAATTGCTATATTGCTTGACAATATGTAAATGACGCTTTCTTTATAGACAGGGTTTACATACCCTTTAAGATTGTGATGTTCTTTCAATTCTGATGCAAGTTCATTATACTTGTTTACTTCCAGAATAAGGTCAACAAATAATTTATAGTCCAGTCCCAATGCTATAGCTTTATTGCTTATGCCTGCATCTTTATAGCTACTGTTGAATATCAGAGAAGTAAAGACACTTTATTCCGGATGGCTGCCAGGAGCAAACAGGCAGACGACATTTAGCTGGTATTTAGTGTGCCCACCAGACTGTGACTTTAGCTACTCTTTAATTTATCTGAGCACTCAGGAGTAGTATTTGTTGCACTGCTATGAGTACTTTGGATCCACTTGTATTTATGCATTTGACTGTTTGAAATTCATAATCATGGGGCAATGAAACGTACTGCTACACTTTTAGGTTGTTGTGTATGTTTCAGTCCTGGCAGCATATTACAATTTTTTTTTCAAAATATCTGTACAATTAGAATGTGTTTTGACAGAGAAAATGAACAAAGCATGTGGCTGTCTGTTCCACAATACTAACTAAAAGGGGCTTGTATTTTGACTGCAAGTGATTATGATGTAGGCATATTCTGTGCCATATGCTGGGGTTCCTGTAGAGATGGAACCTGGTTGTGGTGCCTAGCACTTCCAAATACATTACAACTAGATAAAACAATGCATGTAGTAGTTATGATTAAAGGCATTGCACTGTAACTAGAAATGAGAATATGTTCTCTAGTATTCTCTTAAATTGTTTTTTCTACTAGAAAATGTGCTGGTTTCCGTACCAGTACAGAAGAAAAAGGCAAATCAAACAATTGGTGTGTAGCTACAGATAATAGACAAAAAAATGTACTTTTATACAGTATTTCTCTCTGTCATCTTTCCTTTCTTCCTGACTTTTCTTTCCTGAGTTGGGTTGGGTGGGGCTAAATGATGATTGACATTATAACTCCTCCAATCACATCCCTGCTAGATCATGATTTAATGGAACTGATTAGAGGAGCTATAATGTCAATCGTCATTTAGCCCGCCAACCTGACACTCTTGAAAGAAAAGTCGGGCTGACAGGGAAGAAGACAGAGAGAAACACTGTATAAAGGTACATTTTTAAAAATACATATATATTTACAAAATATATAACATATTTATTTCATTAGTAGAACCTAATTTATTATTAGTTTTCAAGTGACAGGTGCACTTTAAAATATACCTTTAGAATTATTATTATTGTGTAAAAGCATGGGTGACACCATTGACTGGTCAGTGGTTGTTTCCCTGGACACTTGTATTGAGTACTCAGTGTTTTGTCAGTCTTTTGCGTGCTTTGTCTTTTGCAAAACAGCAGACATCTGACATTCTCATGTTTCTTCAGACAGCTATTTTGATTTTTGCATTTTTTTAACTTTGAAGATATTATTGAGTTTCCAACAACTTATATAAATACACATCATAATAATTGCAGAATGTGTAGTGGCTTATTACAAAGTTGAAACTACTCTGGTATGATATAATTACAAAGTAACAACAAACAAGGTATATGAACTTGCTTTCCAAGTGCTATTGGTTTGTTTCTAGAACAGCGGTACTTAACAGTGATTCGGTGAGTCGGTCTCAGGGGTTCGACGGAGCCTCCTCCACGGAGCTCAAGACACGGAGGTCAAGTGATTTATTACTAAAGAAGGGTTCAGTGAATGTGCATATGAAACTGGTGGGTTCAGTACCTCAAACAAGGTTAAGAATCACTGATCTAGAAATATGTAAGCAGAAGATTAATTGTATATGGCTCACAGGAGTATTTCTAGACTTTTTTGATTTCCTATGTATTTTGCCCTTGGAAGCCAGAGCACTCTCTCCTCATAGAGTTTGTGGGTAACTGGTGATTGTTTCTATCACCTTTATCCAGTTCATTATCCAGTTCATTTACTTGTTATCTCTTATGAAGTAGTTCAGTTTTTTTCTTAACCCAAAATTGTAATTTAGAAGTGCCAGTGCGTTACATACTTACAACTGAAGAAGAGATAATTTCTCTAATTTATTGAACAAAATAATGGTTTTTAGCTATGCTAACACATGTACAAAACTTGACAGCAGTTAAGGACAATGGCAGATTAGGAAATACATGTATGGTGTATATTTGTATGGTAATCGCCATACGCAAAGTGTTTTGTCATTTATGTCCATTCAAATGAATAGTCTGGAATTTATTTGGCCTTTCACTGTATGCAGTAAATAAAATCTAGTGTGCCATTGAGGGTTTGTTATTAAATCAATGTAGTGCAGAAAATGGCAATGAAATTAGACATGAATAAAAAAATACTTAAGCAGTCAATCATTTGCAATATTGGTATTGTCCAATTTATTTTAATACCAGTTTACTGATTGTTTCAAAACTGTTATAGTTACTTAGTAATTCCAAATATACACTCACTGGCCACTTTATTAGGTACACCATGCTAGTAATGAGTTGGACCCCCTTTTGCCTTCAGAACTGCCTCAATTCATCGTGGCATAGATTCAACAAGG
>WMED01025977.1:0-10289 GCA_019650415.1 Pipa parva
AGATATAGAAAGGGATGTACTATTCACTTATATACAGTTAGTGGGACATTGTGAGGATGATCTACGGCAGTGGTCGGCAAAGTGCGGCTCGCGAGCCACTTGCGGCTCTTTAGTCGCCTTGTGGCTTGGAGTGCTTTGCCGAAGCCCCGCCCACGACCGCCAACAGCTCTTTTGATTAGCCGAGTGGTCATGTGGTCAGGAAAGGGCACACCTCCCTCCTCCAGCGGCTCACAAGATAGTTGTCACCGCTGGAGGAGGGAGTGAAATGGCTCCCTCCCCAAACAACTTTGCCAACCCCTGATCTAGGGAGAAGGTAAGATAGAAACAGATGTATTATTCACTTATTTACAGTTAGTGGGACTTAGTGAGGATGATGTCACTGCATTTCACTGGGAGAATGCACATCACTCCGCATGACTTCACATCCTACTTCTGTTTGACTGACTTCACCACGCTACACATGCAACTGTGTCCCACCTGTTCCCCTTTCTGATGAAGCTGCAGATAGATTTGTCAAAGTGAATATGCAAATATGTTGGCAGTGCAACTCGAATAGTAATGAAGTGAACTCATCCTTTAGTCAAATGAGTAGTCTTTTAGCTATATTTCAATATATATCCCAAAACACATATTTTTGTTTTACATGGTTATTGATGTTCTTGTTTAGTTTACCTAGCATTACTCCCCTGACCAGTAGCCCAAGCATGTTTACATAGAAACAGCACAGTTCTGGCCTGTGGTTGTGATTGTATCTGTAGATTCATTTATAACAGGCGTAACTATTCACAGCAAAAATACAGTTCAGCCACTCCTATGTGGACGTTTATTAAACGAAGACAAAAGCAGTGTGCCTTGAACAGCGATTTGGACACAGTACGTTACTGTTATCACAGATTTTCACCCCATTGTCGTCTTCACAATGAATTTTTACTGCAGCCCTTTGTTGAATCCATTACTATAATTAATAAGATTTTTTATTTATTTTTTTTATTTTGCAGTTTCCACACTTTTTTTTTTAATAAAGTGAAAAGTATCATTTTTGCTGCCATCTCAACTTTTATAAATAACTTTTTCATGTAGGAAAAAAAAAAAGTTGCAAAAAAGTTTTCTGCATCAGAGTTGCAGCTACAGAGTAATACTGGTGTGAACATTCCAGAGAAAATGTAGCTAGCTGAGCTGATAAAGAAAACCCAGACCTATACAATCTTTATCTGTTCCTGTGAGTTTATTTCAGATGCCCCAAAACCTCAGTCTTATTGATCCCACCATCTGCTTTTCCACACTAGAGACACTGGGATATAACTGAGATCATTGTAATGTGATGCAGGAATCCAGCTAGCCTGACCTGCTGTATGCTGTGTAGGTTCAATGCAGTGTGTGTGTCACAGCAGGCTTCATGTTTACTGTTCACAATCACTGCTTGTAGTTGTTGCGTTTGTACAAGTTCGTGCTCTACTCTCAGCCTAGGAACTTTTAGGAAGTGTTGTGAGCACTGGAGGACAAGCTGCTGAGGGTTAACAATGCTCTCTACATATGTAGGCGTTTCCAGACCTCGGATGTCATCACTAGAGGCAGCCAGAGTATGAAGGGGGCCCTTTGTTGGCAGTCTAACGTAAGCAGCTCTCCCTGCCTAACACAGACTGCCTAATGGACTGAGAGAATGAGCAGCAAACGAGTCCGGCCGTTCTCCTTAAACTTAGCTTGAAACTTTCCACTTTCCAACCAAAAGTAGATCCTGTTGTCACAATGAGTTGGTGAGTTGGACTGATCCTAAGGGATCTCTGTGAATCCCTGCCACCCAAAGGATTAATGCCTCTTATTTTTTACTGGACCTGTCTACACTGGGTTGCCTGATTTATTTTATTTCTTTTTTTCTTTTCCTTCCTTTTGGGATTTTCTTTTCCTGCTTTTCTGTATGAAAAGTTAATTAAAAAAAATATTAAGGGAGAGAGCCACAGCCCTGATTGCGTCAAACAGACTTGGGAATCGTTCAGGGCCAAAGTGGCCTGACCTGTGTTGGGCTTTTCGCATGTTGGAGGAAGGAGAAGCTGATAAAAAGTGCAGAAGGCGAAGGTGGAAAAGATCTTGGAATTCCTGCATGCCACGAATGAAAATGTTGGAAATCTGCTTGAAGTTGGTGGGGTGCAAATCCAAGAAAGGACTCTCCTCCTCTTCCAGCTGCTATCTCGAAGGTGAGATAAGGGGGTGTTGGTGGCAAAAAAGAGGGAGGAGGGGTGGAAAAGGAGGGAGTATAAATGGGCCCAAGATTTGGCTGCAGCCAGCTGGGAGTTCTTAGACCTGTAATCCCCTTCTCCTAGGCCTCAGCACAGATTAGATGTACACAGCTTTCCCCCTCTCTACTGGCTCCAGGCATGAAACACACGTACTAAAAAGAGATACCAAAACAGTCTGTCTCTAGCAGCAGGAAAGGAGTTAATGTGGGACTACAATCCCCCTTCCCTGCTGTTAATGTTGAACTTCTTTTCCCAGCATCCTCTATAACTATTGCTAAGCAGTGAATGTTAAGGCATTGGATTGACAATAACTAGGTAAAACTTTTGGAGTGACACAGTGCACGGAGCATTGCAAATGTGTCTTCTATTTTGCAGCTTTTGATAAACTGCAAGTCTCCGGAACTCCCCATGACTGACCTAGGATGCTGGGAGATTTAGTTCAAAACCAAACATAGCACAACGAAACAGACACCTCTATGGTAGAAATTTGTTGTTCGCATTTAATATTGCTGTTTCAGCACTAAAGCCCATTCTAAAGCTTTGCTGCATCTCCCAAGCCTTTGTTAAACAACTACAACTTTTATCCTCTATGAACAACTGAGATTCTAGGACTTGCTGTAGTAGTGGGGATTACACTGTTTATTTATCTTTTTTTTTTTGTTTGTTTTTTACCTTAAACCTAAAGTTTTTGGAGACTTTTGGGTTCATAAAGATCAGAAATAATCAAGTGTTTCCTTTTAAAGAAAAACAATTCACCACAGTTCATAATCCAATGGCCTAACAAGAGCCTTGCCGTTGCTGATCACTCCAGCGACTTGTTGTCTTTTTGGAATTAGCAAATCTACCTGTGGGACACAGTTTCAGCAACTTGTCATTCTTCCACTCTGCTCTTCTCCAACACTGGTGTCCTTTTTAATTTCTTTTTGGCAGCCCGAGGCAGCAGTTGATTTGAACTGTTCCATTTGCGTCATGACAATAGAAAAAAAGTTTCATGCAGATCTTTCCCCCTTTCCCTTGGGCTGTTCTCAAACAACCAAACTTGGAGGCCTGTGTATGAATTGTTTCTGGTACACTGTGTGGATTTTCAGTAGTCTTTATTCTTTACTTATTCTGTAAATAGACATTTCTTTCTCTGCAAATTTGCATTGTTGTACCCCAGGGGGGAGATGCTATATTGCCAACCTTCCATAGGCTTCTCTACTACTGCACCCTCAGGGATGGAAATGTTTTGACTATTGCTTTTGATTCTATGGAGCATGTTTTGGCCAAAGTAAATAAAATAATTATTATATTATGTAAAAATTGTTTACATCTTCCCTGTGGTGTCACCTGTGATTTAAATATACACTTATTCTAAAGATCTCAGTCACTGTGAATCATAGAAAGGACACAAATAATCTCACTACCCCTGCAGTAGCTAATCAAACAGCTCTCTAGCTGATGTTTTTCAGTTAGGGACTCCAAAATTTTCCCAACTTCTCCTCTTCCCCACACAGAAATAATCCCAGCAACAGCGCCCCCTCTAGTTCATTATGGTGGCTACCTCTTGCACATCTATTCAGGGGTCCCAGGGATATTTTAGCAGCACAAGAAAGACAGCTTAATATACTGTTTCCAAATGTGGAAGTTGGAGGTCTAGTTATCTCACCATGAGGATAACTACTACAAGAATATAATATGGATGTTAGGCCATTGGGTTGATTTGTGGCCAGTTTGTTGAGCCCCTTGTCTGGTCAAATTGATTTGCAGTAGGCCAAGCAGTCTAATTATTGCTTGGGGCCAGTATTTTGTTGGCTGTCAGTGATTGTATACACCTACCAACACAGGAAGTATCACTGGCACACATTTACTACCATGCACAGAGTGATGGTCTAAAATAGTCCAAACTTGTAAACTAGTGGCCCATGTTAGAGCTCTGCATGCTAGAGCAATGGTAAATAAAGGTTTCAGGTATAGCTTCTGTGACCACTGAGATGGAAATAGTTAGCCTCTTGTTGGAAATTTGTCGTTATGTAGTCTGATCAGATATTTATAGGACATTAACATGTGTTTTTTTTGACCAATAACAAAATCTTTATGTTGTTGCTGTTTTCTGTGTCCTTTCTTTTGCCATCATCTTTGTTGCTGAAGCATTTTTATTTTCATTTCACGCCAACAGCTGTGGTTGTCGCAGGCAGTAAACCGTGACAATGCATACAGACAAACTGACCTTGTTTTACCTTCTTGTGACAATACACAAAACTGTTGCACAAACAACATCATGGCATGAATTTTGTTGCAATTATAAGCACCAAATGTAGCCTAAGAACTGCAGAAATTGGACAAACGGTGCTCAGATTTTTCTCATTTTTCCATGTTGATGCACTGCAAAGCTTTCCTCTATTTATAACAATAATTGATTAAAGAAAAAAATCCTTTTTGTCTATTATTCCTGGGGCACATGATTTGCCAGTCTTTGCATATCTGGCATCTGAAAATAAATTTCAACAGCGGGATTGTTTGTTCAAAAAAAAAAATAAAATAAATAATACCGTGTTAATCATTTCCATTAGCCGGGCCTCATTTTTTTCCTTTCCAGTTTTAATTGTCAGCTTCAGCTGAGTGATTTTACTATATTATAGCATATTCCATCACTGGCAGAAAAGTAGATTTGTCTGATGTTGGGATTAACCCATTCAGAGGCCCGCGAATTGTGTTTGTTTGAAGGATTTAGTTTAGAAGAAGAATAGATGTGCTTATTTAACCAGTTAAACACCGTCATGGAAATCTAAAGATAAACTAAAACCCTAAAAGGCATTGCTTGTAAGCCAACTATAAAAGAAGCGTATACCAAGTCATCTCAAATAGAAGACAAAAGGTCATTTTGTCCAAGTGTTGAACTGACAATATCAACTAGAGATTTGTTTTGTTCCTTCAGTAGTCAGAAAGGCAATTAACTCGACCTTCTTTAGCTGTCTTGATGCAAGCTGAGCACAAGAGACATGATTTTGTGGATTTTAAAGTTGACCTTGCCTCACCCAAATAAAAAAATAAGTGTGAATTGTTAAATCCAATGCAGAGTGCTGTTTTAAAGGGGTAGAAAGGCTGAAGTTCTGCTTAATAAACAATACGGTTTGTTGCTTTGTATGCTGTGTTTTTACCACTGTGAGCACGCTGCAGGAACTTCCTTATTGAAATGGTGCACACGGTGGTCCGACAGGAAGGCCAACACAGTGTGCCCTAAGCCCAATCCCGAGCAGTAGAACTACATAGCTAGAGTGGCATTATAAGGTCTCCAAACTACAGCTCAGAAAATGTTCCAGTCTAGAGGTTCTGTGTCCCAAGTACTAGACTCTCCCATGTAAAGAGTGAATCTCCATTGGGAAATGGGAAATAAGCAATTTCGTTTAAAAGTTATGCTTTTTTTCAGACACGAGCAAAATGTAATCTGTAGGGCAGGAATGATCTCTTTTAGGGCTATTTCAGTATAGGGCCAGGTATAGCTGTCAATAACATTGTTTATGGCCTTCAGACTGGCCAGGAGATCCATGTACATCATCTGTTCAGTAGAATCCAGTTATCAGCATATGGATGTAACAGATGTTTGTCTCTCTACATACAAAACTATGGACACTGCCCATTTGAATTACACCTTTGACCTCATTCACAATAGAGTTTTTAATGTATTTGCAGACAAGAACCTGGGAATCATCCATATCCTCAGTCCCATGCATCCTTAATAGCTATATGATAAAATGCACATGACCATTAGCTGGCTTTGCTTTTATTTGAAAGAAACACATGTGGATCCCTTTCAGTTCATCTAAAATCTCCCTAGCTTGCTTTGCCATCTGTGTAGGCCATTGCCGAATGTGTTAATATCTGCATGGTTAATTAGTAATTAGTTCTGCTGTACATCTTTGGTGAAAAATCAATGCCGTCTGCTACACGTCTCAACTGATTTTAATTAGCCATACTGTTAGGGGATTTTTTTTTTTTTTTAAGTTTCCAGTTATAGAGGTAAAAAATACCGCACTTTCTGTTTAATGGAGCGCTGCCTTACCCTCACAGTGAAACACAGCCTGATTGTGATACAACTAATGTTTTAAACCATTAAAGAGCAAGTCTATTAAGATGTACTGAACTTTTTGTTCCTTATCACCTGCATTGGTGCAAAACCATAATGGAAATACTAGGTATTGTGTTGACTATATTAGGTACATTTTTCACTGTGAAGGATGATGACGGTAATGTACCACAACAAAATAGTGGTATTGTTATCATAGATTAGTAAATATGCCCTTTAACCTTTAATAAATATTTATTTTTTATTTACATTAAAGATAAACTTGTGGCTGAATCAAACTTTTAAATACCCAGAGAATGTTGTCTGTAATTTAACTTAGTGTTTTTTGTAATTAAATGTCTATGTTGTAATTTACACACATCTTGTTAAAGCTCACTTGATTTACCTCTAGTTTTCACCAATAAAATGCTGCTAATCAAACTCCTCAATTGGCCCTGGTTTAGTATTTTAAGATACAGAGTTCCTCGCACAGTTCAGTCAGTAAAGACTTTTGAAAACGATTGATTTTCTGATCATTGCTGTAGATATCGTCTTGTTCCTGGGTGATCGACTATCAGAAGCAACCAACCATCGTTGACTTGTATTGATCAAAGAATTGATTGCCCAGAATTAACAATTTTCTTTGCTCATCAACTAATAAACAATTAAATTGTAATGTGCAGAACAAATGAACAGTTGGATTAAACAAACGTTGGGAAGTATATATAGAAAGTGGGGGAAAATAGGATCAGAAACCCAGGGGAGTGTTAAGACTGGTTGATTAATGAATTGTTGAAATCACCATATGAGAGGCCAGCTTTAGATTGGAAATGTTATTTGGGAACGGTTTATAGAGCAGTGCAAACCAGTTCCAGTATCTTCATGATTCTATGCTTGTACTGTAAAAGAAACATTAGTCATTGGTTTAGAAGAAAATATACTATAAAAATATGATCTGACAAGAAAGAATCACAATTTATTACACTTTCTGCTGTAACACAGAACAACTTGTACGCCCTGGGCTTTTACCTCTCTGCACAAAGTCTGTCAATGTTCTGTACTTTTGTGAAAGTGTATTACAGCTCATGTTTTTGTTGCTTTGCACTACGACATGTCATTATTAATGCGATCCCATTGTCTGTAGCTGCATGTTCTATAGATTATATGTTTATGGGATGAGAAATTGGCAGTGTTGATTTAACAGGAAAAGAGGAAATCCAGTTTTCAGTGGGAGACTCCAGCCACATCCTGCACTGCTTAACAAAATACAGCAAATGCTGGGCACCATTATTCCACCCTGTTCTATAATCAGCTAATCTTAGGAAAGCTGCCATTAGTATTGTTTTACAGCTCCAAGCAGGGATAACTGCTGACTACTGGTTCCAGCATTATATAGTTACAGTGCACCTGTCACCTCAAAACTCTAATTCAAATTTAGGGTATACTAATGAAATAAACGTTTCTATAAATATTTATGTATTTTTTTAAAAATGTACCTTTTATACAGCATTTCTCTCTGTCATCTTCCCTGTCAGCCTACCTTTTCTTTACAGAGTTGGGTGGGTGGGGATAAATGATGATTGACATTATAGCTCTCTTAAATCATGATCTAGCAGGGATCTGATTGGAGGAGCTATAATGACAATGGTCATTTTGCACCGCCCAACCCGACTCTGGAAAGAAAATTCAGGTTGACAGAGAAGATAAGAGAGAGATAAACACTGTATAAAGGTACAGTTTTTAAATACAAATATATTTACAAAAACATTTGTTTCATTAGTAGACCCTAAATTATTATTAGACCCTAAATTATTATTAGTTTTGAGGTGACAGGTGCACTTTAACTTCTTTTCCGAGTCCTTTAGTCAGATTGAGGTTTTAAAGTTGTGAGATTGAGAAGCATTGGCTCCATCCATCAGAGTTACAACTTCAATCCTGTCTTCACTGCATTCACATCTGTTGTTTCTCCAACCTTTACATTTGAGTTGTGCATTTGCTTTTGAGATGACCTCAGTACTACACACTTGCCTCTAACATTAACACAGCATTGAATATTTTGGTCAGAAATGTAGCATCTGAAAAAAAATATTTGAATCACTGACCTCAAACAAAGATGCAAATGTAGATACTTTATTTAATAAGTGGAATTTTAAATGTTTTCTTTCCCTCTTTCTTTCCTCTCCATCTCCTTTCTCTTGACTTGCTTCCCAGAAGCCTTGCAAAGACCAACAGTTTCTGATATTGAGCCTCAGGGTCTGAGCGAAGCTGCTCGTTGGAATTCCAAGGAAAATCTCCTGTCCGGGCCAAGTGAAAATGACCCAAACCTCTTCGTTGCACTATATGATTTTGTGGCCAGTGGGGACAACACTCTAAGTATCACCAAAGGTAGGTCTTGTACAGATTAATAGAGATCCAAAAATATATATCAGGAATGGGAAACAATCTGCCCTCTAGATGTTCTTAATTACCTCTTGGCAGCCTTAAGGCCAAGATGCTGCAACTAAATAGCCAGAGGCCTTCAGCCTGCCCCCTTTGCTTAGCTCTCGAGGGTTCTTATGGATTGTCAAAATAATATTTACTAGTAGTCTTTTTATGAAAAGAGACTATGGATGTGGTAACGAGAAGAGGTACTTCAAATTAGGCCAGATCTCAAGATGTATTCTGATTTTTTCTTTTTTTTTTTTTTAAGATTTAAATGTTGCTATTTAATAAAGTTAGCCAAAAAAAAAACCTCATTTACGCATTTTTTTTTCTTTTTTGGGTAAGTGCATACAGGCAGTTGTAAATGCAGCATGAGCATTTTACCGCAGCGATACACAACAATGCTTAAAAATATGAAACGGGTTGTTCTCAATGGAACTGTGCCCACACAGACTCATCTAATTCTGGCAACTTTTATACAGTCTTTCTTATTGCATTGCTACGCACTGCCTGAATTACGTGCGTCTTTGTTGGTTCAGATCAGAATTTTTGGGAGGAAAAATGTAATATATAAACTGCCTGTAAATGCACTGGAGGCATTTTCATTTCTTTTTTTGTTGTAACTGTCTTATTAATAGTTTAATGGCAATGAGCAAGCTCATTCTAATAGCTATACGACTACTTGCAGTGTCTTGCTTCAGTAAAGTTTATTTACAATTGTTGTCTGCCCAGAAATAGAGGATATCTTTTTTTTTTTTCCTGTGCTGCAGACAATGCTACACCTGGTATTTTATAAAGGTATGGGTGCAATTCAATGTGAAACAAACCGCAGCTGTTCTGTGACAAAATGACACACAAATAGACTGCTGCTTGTGATCCCTTTGTTTATTTGGTGGATGAGACACCATTAAAAATGTTAAAATAAGCATGCGAGCGGACTTTGTTCACTACCTGTATTCTCTTCTTATCACAGAAATAACTAACCTTGTCTTTCTGTTTGAAAGGTGAAAAGCTCCGAGTTTTGGGATACAATCATAATGGAGAGTGGTGTGAAGCCCAAACTAAAAATGGCCAGGGCTGGGTTCCCAGCAACTACATCACTCCAGTCAACAGCCCTGAAAAACATTCCTGGTATCATGGACCCGTGTCGCGCAACGCTGCTGAATATCTGCTCAGCAGCGGAATCAATGGTAGCTTCCTGGTGCGGGAGAGCGAGAGCAGTCCAGGCCAGAGATCCATATCTTTAAGATATGAAGGCAGGGTGTACCACTATAGGATCAATACAGCCTCGGATGGCAAGGTAAGAAGAACGTCTCTCTCTGCCATTACTGTATATTTTCAGTTCTCCAGTGGCCTTGAGCCTACTTCCACTTCCATTCCACGTTCCATCATTTTAAATGGAAATCTCCTAATGGGAGCTCACTGACTGATGGGAAAGCGCTGAGCGAAAAAGGGGATGTGCAGAGAACCAGGGGGTGAAATTTACAAATCTGGAGAAGATCGATTTCGACTTTCTCGAGTTCATTCATTGTTAAAACCTGGTGCACAATCAAAAAATATCGATGAATATTTTTCGATTCATTTTTTTT
>WMED01025978.1:363-10914 GCA_019650415.1 Pipa parva
ATGTTTCAAGAAGCCTGGAAGAGGCCAGAAATTCCTTTTTGACTGCATAAATCCATGCATACCCCAGATATTCTGTGGTGCCTCCATGTGCACTCTTGATAACCTACGGTGTCCTCATACATGCCCCAGTTGCTCTGCAGCATCCATACACACCCTAAAAATGTTCTGTAGTGTTGTAATACATGCCCCAGGTATTCTGCAGTGTTCTTACACTCTTCCAAAATGTTCTACAGTGTTGTAACAGATGTCCAAGATATACTGCTTGCTCCAATACAAGCCTTATATGCTCTGCACTGCATTTCATGCATACCTAATACAAATCTTATGTGCTGTGCAATATGTACTACAAATGCCTTAGGTACTCTTTTCTTTTCTCACCCTGAACAATTCCCATCAATGACTTAGTGGCACAATTAGTTGCTAGAGTGCAGGAGACAGAGACAAGCTAAAGAAATGTGGTCCTTTCTACAATGCCTGTCTATAGCTGCTAGTGGTGGAGACCTGCAACAGGAGTATGTTGGCTGCCTAGGAGGGGGAAATCTGACCCAAAAATTGTGAGACTCCTATATTAGTCTGGGAGAATTGTATGTCTGCACACAGCAGCAGGTTCCCCAACCTCTGCTCACCAGTGCAAGAACACAGGCTATACAGAATTAGTTCCAACCCAGCTCCTGCTTATACAGCACACTACAGTATATACTGGCCCTGCCTTTATGCTAATTAATAGCCTATCCTAGGTTCTGCTGAAGGAAGTTTTTGTACTGGTGTATTTCACAGTGTTCTGCTGCCGACAAACTAATATTTGGAAGAGGAACACATCTAAATGTGCAACCAAGTAAGTGTCACTTGAATTTAAAAGATGAGAGTTTGTGAATTACATGGCAGGTGTAATGTGAATGTGCTTGGGTGAATGAATACATATTTGTTCCTATTTCTCCCACTTTCTATTTTATGTTTGTTGATTATACCATAATAGTGGGAATCTAAATTAGAAAAATGAGTTGTTTTTTGTATTAACTTTAGCATTTCTTATCAATATGATTTGCAAAATAGTATGGTGGTAAATTGAATCTGCTTGTTTCTATAAAAGATCTCCCAGATTCTGAAAGAGTGCAGAATGTCGGAATAAAAAGCTCATAATAGCAATATTTATGTGTGTCAGTGATTATAACTAATAACTATGTCAAACACAAAACCTCAGCTATAACTCTCTCTGTTAAAAATAATCTGTGCAAATTCTTGGCTTTGTCTATGTGTGTTTGTTAAACTGACACACTGGAATGATGATAAATGTAATCCATTTTTGTAAAAAAAAAAAAATATTGAAATTTTCTACACAAATTATAGACAATTGCTTTAATAAGAAAGAAAGATAACAAAAACCTAAAGAAAGAAAAATAGAGGAAGAAAAGAAAAGAAATAATTTAGAGTAAAGAATAATTTAAGCAGCTGAGCCTCATGCACAGTATTAAGACTTCCTGCAATAAAATGACCTGGCGCGCAGCTAGGATTTCTATGAAATCAAGTAACCACATGAAGGTCCCACCTTACTGCACGTGGCAGGATAAGCAGCATTCTCATTATGGTGCTATTCACTCTCCTTAAAACATACACAGTGTTCATTATTTTACTTGTTTGAAAGTAAATAATTTAACATTTTTAAAAAGCATCTTATGTAATTTGTTTGGATTCTTTCTCATTGTAAAATCATATCCAAAATGTACCTTCCACACATCCCTGATTATCCATTTTGTTAATCTACAGGACCCAATTTTAATCTTTAGCACTTAAATTTAAATGTTATTGAATTGTAATGATCTAATATTTTCTTTGAGTAATGAGTTTCTGCAAAGCAGTTAGTCACTGTGCATATTGGTGCAACATATACAAGATCCTTGGTGTTTGGTTCTGGCACCAAATTAATAGTGCAACCAGGTGAGCAGCAATAACTTCAGATAGTCTACTAATTCGTTCTGCACTTACATAGCATGAACACTTGGGATAATCGATAATATCAGATGTTTATCATGTTCTAATTATGGGATTTGAATTCTAACATTATTTTACTTCTTTATTATGCAAGCAAAACCTTTTAATTGCCTTATTGCTTGCATCGGGCATCAGTGGTATGTGATATTGATATGTTACTTGTAAGTTGTACATGTACCAGTATATATATACATAAAAGATACAGGGTCATCCTTTATCTGTACCTCGGCTGTTGCTGAACAATGGCCAGAATCATGCAGCAATGCAAATATATTTTTTTCATATGAAGAGAATTGTCTTTCTGTGACATATTGAGAAGATCTGGTCCTTCAGTAATCTCCTGCTCAGAGGTAAATATTAAAATGCTAAGGAGAGAAAATAAAGTATACTGTATTTCTTCTATTTGCACATCTACTGGTTTTCATTGCAAGACGCAAGCTAGTGAGCAGTATCTTGTTTCACACAATATTGGGGCACATTTAGTAAAGTCGAAATGCTTATCCCTATAAAAACAAATTTGGTTAGCTCTGGATTTAGTGATATCGATAGTATCGCCTATTTATCAAAGCACTGGAAGGCATTATCGCAGTGGATATCTCTGTGTATCGATATCGCCTGATTTAATGCTGTTCTGCATTATTTACTAAGATAATTGTTTGTTTTTTTTGGCTATTTCTGTTGCTTAATATATCGCCACTCTCTGGGTGGCGTTATCCATTACTTTCAATGGGGCTGTAGTCTGGAGTTATGGTTTAAGTGTAACTTATCGAAATCGATATACATATGGATATCTATATCGATATTGATACCTACGTATATCCATCCCCATAGACGCAACCAGTACCACTGCTTCTACAAATATCGATATCACCGGGATAAATGCATATAACGCTCTAGCAGTGCTATTGCCGCATAATAATAAATGGGCTATGGGGATATCATCCAATATCGCTAAATCTATGGAGATATCTGGCGATATGAGAAATGTGACTTTAGTAAATATGCCCCATTAATAATGTGTTGGGTATTAATTTGTTCTCTTACTACCTATAGAGAAAGTGTTGTAATGAAACATTAGACATTTACTGATTATACTGGCAGTGACGATCAAGTTTATGCTAGCGTTCATCCTCATAGCAAAACAATTACGTGATTGTCTTGCATTGTTGATTTGTGGAATCTTTCAATTCTTATTCCATATTGGAGAGAGTGTGTATATACACTCCCCATGAAATTCTGTGTGAGAGAATAGGGAGTATTTAAAATTAGTTACAAGATACAGATGGAGCCTAGAATTATTTAAAGTACAGAATAGGAATATAAGCTACATGGCATAAACTGACTGATGCTTAGGACTTCAGTCCATGGCCTATAATAGAGAAGATTGGCGCAGTGCAAAAGGAGAGGCAGTATGCTATTCACAGTGCTCTGTAATAGACTCTTTCCTTCTATATAATCACATCTTCTCTCTCATAATCAAATTTCTCTGCACATTTTACCCCTTCAGATGGATGTTCATTAAATGTAACTTTACTAAAATCATACCAAAATAAACAGTCATTAGCTGAAAACATACAGTATATATGATGTTTATACTATTTTAATATAAAATAACCACTGTTGCAAATTCTTTGACGACAGACAAAAATGTTTGCATTTTAATGATAATCTCTACTTAAAAATGAAATAATGTGCTTGAATCATAAAATGTTTGTTTTTCCTTGTGTTACTTTCCTAGGTGAGAAAATACCCACAGCTCCCTCAGTCCACATACTAAAGTCTAAGAAAGATGACTCTGCAACTGCCTGTTTGGTGAAGGATTTCTACCCTAAGGAGGTAGAGATCTACATGAACAACTCTGAAACTGTAAAACCCTCTACTGTTCTAACAGAGAATGGAAAGTACAGTGCAGTGCATGTGGAAAGGTCCAGCTCAGGCAAGGCAAGCTGCTATGCCAAACACCAAGGAAAATGGCTTCTCAACAGCTACTTTACAGAAAACACCAAAGGTAATTGTATTAGAAAAATCATTTATTTGTCATTAATCTTTAAATAAACATAGCGTGAATCATCTAGGATTTGTGTCAGATTCCATTGCTTTTGTCCATAAAAATGTATATATCAGTAAGCATGTTTGTCTTCTTTTTATCAAAATGCAAAAGATTCATGTATAAGCAAAATTCGCCACTTCCCCGGTGTCTTTTTCACGCAAAATTTGTGGCATTACCATTCATGCATTTGCACACCACTTTGCCTTTTTTGCTGTAATTGCAACACTTTTAGTAACAGTCATGTGCCAAAGTGACAATTTGTCTGTATTGGCATGAGGCTTATGGCAGGACTCCTGTGACTATTCTGGGGACACTTCACTCATGTGCTGACCAATTGTCAACACGGGCAGGGAACTGGCTGCCATTGAAATCAATGTAGAAAAAGTTCTGATGTAATTTCAGAATTTTCTGGTGACAAATACTGTCGGCCAAAACATAACAAAATGGTGACATTGTCCTTTCTTATATTAATATACTGTATGTATATCGCAAGTGTGTAGTTATTAAGATAGAAAGAGACAGTTAAAGGGATGTTATCTTTTTAAACAGATCCATGTAAATATGACATCATTTCACTACAATATGCCTATTCATGATGAAGTATGACTATGCTCAGAAAGTACACAACAATGGATGTTTAAGGAATTTGTACAATTCACTTCACTACAATACATTGTAAAAAGAAAAAAATAATTTCTAACAGATTGCAAAAAGTCAAAGTGTTAAAAGGAGCAGTTATAGCATAAGCATGTTAAGCAAAGGTTAATCCTGCTTTGTTGATAATTAGGGGGTTATTCACTAAGGTGTGAATTCGACTGTCGAATTTACAAACAGCGAATTCCCATAGCAAATCCGCGACAATTTCCCCACTGTAAAGTCGCAACAAATTTTTAATGTTAAGATTGCAACAATTTCCCCATAATAAAGTCACGACTGCAACAATATTCTCATTATAAAAATGTGACAGCGACAGAAGCAGCCTATTGCGACTGTCTTTATCTGGCAAATTCACACCTATATGCAACAATTGAGACTTTAGTAAATAACCCACTTAATATTTACTGAGTACTATCATGAGGTTTTTCTTGTAAAGTAAGTACAAACTTAACAATGAGACAATTTTCCTTCTAATACCCATGATTCATGTATATCAGGCCATTCGCTCTATCTCATGCTGAATTGTATGTTTTCTCAAGGTTGGTTATAAATTAAGTATATTTATAGGATACTGTACCACTACTGTATCTTGAAAGGACATTGGAAGTTTCAGAGGAGTTGAGTAACCAAATCAGTGACTTCTAAGATCCTAATAGAAATTTGTTTTTCCACAGGCCCAGATGTTCATCCCGACCCATACAATGATTCTGAGAAAACAAAATGTAAAAAAACAGAAGAGCAACCTGGTCAGTGAAAGAAATATTTATTTCATTTGCTTAATTAGTGTCACTAATATGGATTTATTTTACATTGAATATTTTATCTTTCAGCTACGAGCACTGAAAGTATGAATATGCTATCCCTAAAAGTCCTGGGAGTAAGGATGATCTTTGCCAAAGCTCTGGCTTTTAACCTACTTTTGACTGCAAAGTTTCTTATATACTAAGGTGAGTGATAATACATATCTCACCATACTAAATATCCACAATATTTCTTTTTATACAAAAGCTACTTCATTTATTATAAGCAATCAAGTGCAGTGTGGAAAAAATACAGGTTCAATTTGGTCCTAATTTTTGCACATTAATGAAATATCCTTCTGGGGTCAAAAACTTAGTTATTCTAAATGATTCCAATGTTTTTACAAAATTTTTTTTATATGTTTAAAGAATTTTCTACTTTTGTTAATGTTAATCGTATCTTATTCTGATTAAATCCCAGAGTAAATTTTAATATAATCTCCTATGACCAGTAAAGCTACATTTTCTGTCTGGATTTTGCCTACAGTTTTATCTAATCTTTAACTCTTTCTCTTTACAGATTCCGTACATGGATCTAAAGGAGATGTCAGCCTTCTTTTCTTTTTTGTTAATCTGATTTTCTGAAATAATTTTCAATGTCATATAATAATCTAATGTCATTATTTTCCTAGTCAGTGCATGCCATGTGAGTTTTATATATATACAGTATATAAATTAGGATAGAGTAGTCGTGTTAGTTCATAGAAAAATACTGTTTTCTTGGATAGAGTAAATTTAATCCAATAATATACAAACACGCGCCTATGTATAATTATTGTAACCAAGAATGATTTGCTTATTGATATTCATATAAATGTGATATTTAGGTATTCCTATCTATATTAGAAATCATTGAAGCCTTTGGGGCACTAAGTTCCCTTTGATTTGGCAGATGCTCCAGAAACATAGTTTTTTCTTGCTTATTTCCAGTCATTTTATGCTACAGATTGAGCAGTGGGTATTCTAAATAATGTCTAAGCTGTAAAACAAAATACAGTTTTTCAACAAAAGCTGAAGTCTACTCAAAATTATGGTTTGGCAATTCTTGCCTTGTGATACTTTTTCAAACAACTGGTTCATGGGGTAAAGGAAGGTTCTCTTACTACTTTACACAATTGTTCACACAGCTGGAAGAGAAAACAAAAAGCTGAATTTTGATTGGATGCCATAACTTGCATTGGGCAATATCCTAAAATATTCTAGGAACTGCCATATTTGCTAACTGGAACTGGTAGAAATGGCAACCCATGACAAATCTTTTTGCATAGCTTTCGAATGTAAGGATGGGTTAATAATCCTAATGCACTGTTATGAACTATGGAATACACTGTATATATCAGAATAATGAAAATAGTACCATGTAAGAAAATGTAATTGTCTCATTATAAAAGCACAATGCTTTTACAAACTGTGTAGGGTTGATAAGACTCAGAAACAGTAAGCAGTGGCATCTGACAGTGGTTAGTAGAAGGAGGAAGTTGCCTCAGTAAGTCTATTGCAAAGATATAGAGATGCCATAAGAACGGTTTCCGTTAAATAGATGCTTTCTGCTGTTGTGGTTACATTTCACTGCCTTTAATAAGTACTAAGTAAGCCCAGCTGAGTTTAAACTAAATGAGAGGGTGTTCATTTTCATATTTTTCACATTTTTAGATTGTGCTTCTTTCATTGGTAATAACTGAAACAATTAACAGTTCACATTGTTTCCTAATTGTATTATGTCTTAATCCAAGAAGATTAAAACCTGGATCAATCTTCACTGTAAGATATTCTTGTGCCTAAATAAATAAGTCCATTCTTTTTGACCAGAGTTACAAAAGTATTAATAGAAAAAGAGAAATGATGTCGCTGATGTCCGTCATTCCGAATTGAGACGAACACTCCGCACCTCACTTCGGTGCTTGGTGAATTAAGCCCATAGTTGTTTTGTGTGTTTTTTTCAAGGGTAATGATTTTCTCTGGACTTCAATACATTTAATCTAAGTAAGATAATTAGTATGTTAAATCTGTAACTGATAGATCTGTTATCATTATGCATTACAACAACATTGTTAAATTGTTCTTCATAAAGTAGACAAGTACTGGTATTTAAATAATATCCTGTTACACATAAGAACAGTATATTTTTTTTATTTAAAAAATACCTACATTTCTGCAGGGACTCATGGATGCTAGCAAGCCAATTATAACAGAATGTACTGTATATGTCAAATATCGTCATTGGTAAAGAAGCAGAAAATTATTAGCACATTTAATACAAAGTAAGAAAAAATAATTGCATGTAAATAACAGAAACAGCTACAAAATTAAACAGACTGTAAGGGCAGTGAGGGTAATGTGAAGGTAAGAGAATTGTAATAAGAAAGAGGTGCCAATATGTTGCATATTTTTGTAATGGCATGTATCAGTGTGGTAGTAGTACAGCAACTATGGCAAAGTCATTTTTGGTGGAATTTTTGGAAGACAAGGCTGGAAGTTTGATCTGGATATAGTTATACAGTATACATGAAAACTGAGATTTTGAGCAATTATTTTAAATAAAGGATATAAATATCCAAAATATATCATTAGCAAACTATAGAACACCCTGTGATTTTTATTTTAATTGACGGTGAAGATAAAAACTATAGTAATCCTCAGCAGTATTTTTATAAAGCTATCCTACTGTGTCTATGGGGGAATTACAAGTTCATGCTTGATCTGGAACAAAACATCAAGTTACCAATAATAGTTTCCCCCTAACACACACTAATATATACTGTATATTCTGGCTAAGGTTTCCAATTCATTGAAAAGTAAAATAATGAAGCAGACAAAAGGTGTACAAGTTTTTTTTTTTACTATTAAAGGCATATTATTCAGTCTAATAACAATGTTACAATTTTGTCACAAGATAAATTGTTCTTGACTTTCTTTTTATACCATTGTTTTTAATGTAGAGAATGAGATCCATCCATAAAAAATAAATTGCTCTGTTTTAAAGATGTATTCTATAAGCGTGTAAGGTGACTCGTAAACAGAACACCAAACACTAACCATTTGAAAATCATTGTTGCTGACAGGCAGAACCATTCCACAACAGACATGGCACATACAACTATTGCAGAGTTTTTGGGTATATCAGGAATTAATTCAGGCATATAGAGTGTGAGCTGCACACTCACATGAAACATGGTTTCTTGGGCAAGAGGGGTTTGCCTGGAAAATCGTAAATAAGGTTGGTCCCAGACTGTCACATGACCAAAGCCTATCCCGGTATCATTGCACAGCACTAACCACTGTACTTAAAATAACACACCCAGTCTGCAGCCCTGTAATACCAGAAAAATAAAGAGTTTCACTAACATTTGATGCTAGTCATTTTCAGTTATTTCATCATTTAAGTGATTAAACTTAGGTTCTCCAAGTTTTTGTTTTATCACCATAGTGAATTGTGAATGAATTCAGCCTACTTTTATTACATTTTTGTTCTTATTAGAGAAAATGACCATAGGCATCAGTCTCACACCTACTGAAAATAATCTTGGACAGAATCATCAGATTCAGAACTTTCTAGTTTAGGGTGAGATTTAATAAACTCGAAAAGACCTGATCACGGGTTTACATTAGTAGTATGGCTACCCTTTCAGCGAAAAATCCTATCAAAGAACTCGATCGAAAAGTTTCTATCGGTAAATATAGATCAGAAAAAAATGATCGATATTTACCGTGAGAAACAGTCGAGATCTTTTGGAAATAAACTCAAGAAGACAAAATCGGGTCTATTTGAGTTTATTACATTTCGAGTTAAGGGTGAAATTTATTTAACTCAGAAAGACAGCTCTGGGTCTTTTGGAGTTTACTAGGAGAAATCTCGTATTGTTCTCGCAAGATTTCTCGAGATTGAGTTTTTCAATCTCAATTTTTCAAAAATTTTTTTTGATGGAAAGGTAGTTATACTTTACATTAGTAGCATGGCTGCCCCTCCATTGAAAATTTTGAAAAATTGTGACTGAAAACTCGATGCCGAAATCTTAAAATAAATCTTGCGAGAACAATGCAAAATTTCTCCCAGTAAACTCAGAAGGACCCACAGTGGTCTTTCTGAGTTTAATAAATTTCGCCCAAATACATCTCCTAAAACAGGGTTCCCCAAAATTTTTACACAGGGGGCCAGTTCACCATCCCTCAGACCGACGGAGGGCCGGACTTTAAAAAAAACTATGAAAATCCCTATGTACACTGCACATATCTTATTTTAAAGGACACCTAAAGTCAAAAAATAAAAAACAAGTGTTAAAATACTTACCTTATACTGAGTCAATTGATTACAGTCACAGCATGAGCTGTGATGTAATTAGCCGGCTCTCGATGCTTCCCTCAACACTTCCTGCACAGTGTGCTGGCTGACACAGATGCCAGCGTGCAGCTCCTTCTTCTCCTTCCCCAGCTTCATAGATCATCACGCTCATTGTGGGGAGCATTTTCATTGGCCCCTGCACTGAACGTGATGATGTTTAAGCCCTGAAACACCCGAGGTGTAACAGGGCCAGTCAGCCAGCACTGTGAAGAAGCGTCGGGGGAAACATTGGGAGACAGCTACTTACAGCACAGCTCATGTTGTGATTGTAATCAATTGGCTCAAGATAAAGTAAGTATTTTAACACTTGTTTTTTATTTTTTGACTTTTTAATTCTAATATAAAGTAGAGAAAACCCAAAACAGGAACAAATACAATATTTAAAATGCACTTTGCTGCCTTCCCCACAACACCCTCTCACACTGTGCTGCTTTCCCCCACAACACCCCTCCCACACTGTGCTGCTTTTCCCCACAATCCCCCTCCCACACTGTGCTGCTTTCCCTCACAATCCCCCTCCCACACTGTGCTGCTTTCCCCACAACTCCCAGACCACACTATGCTGCCTGCCCCACAACCCCCTCCTTGCTGCATGTCCTCTGAAGGGGGGTGCTATCCTGATGCTCGCCTCCCTACTCCCTACCTTGTACCCTGCTGGCCGGCTCAATGTGCTGTAAAGATTACAGCGCTCCTCACTTCCTCCCCCACTGCTTCCT
>WMED01025979.1:398-10914 GCA_019650415.1 Pipa parva
GCACTGGTTATTTCTCTGGGTGGCAAATATTGAAATAGAACTCCTGCTTGTTCTCTGTGGCTGCAAAACATACTTAAACCATATAACATAGCAAATAGTTCTACAGGTCTATTAAAGCAATTTTTTTGGTGCAAATAGAGTCTTCTTATGTGTCAAGGGGGCCCATAGCAGTTGCTAGTGCTGTACCTGCTGTGGCTACGCTGTCCTCATCTTTTCTGTGAATTGTTTTCTGTGACTCTTGTAGCCTAATTGTCTTGCCTAAGATGTAGCACGTATCCAGTTTACTTTTACGGATATTAATTCCAGCTTCAGCACACCTGTTTGGGTGTAAAAATGAAGCTGCTGTTCCTCTCCCATAGACTTTAATGGTTATCGGCGATTATCATTATCGAATAATGATTATCGACCCAATGATCACAATAATCGATTATTGATCCGATGACAATTATTGCCATCATCGCTCATCACTAATAGTGGCCTGGTTGAAATTGGACCTAAGAATCAGATCTGCATTTTAGTAATAAAAATACCAAGGAAGAGATTAATGAAAATGCAAACTGTCCCATAGATGCAAAAATTCACCATAAATAGGCACATTATCAATTGTATATTCAACAAAGATTATTTATGAGATGTGGCAAATTCTCTCACAGTTTGGTAAATGACATATTTTATGCACCACCTCCATGTAATAAAAATTCTTTTCCAATTAAGCTATTTATCATGAGTCAAAGGAGGATATTTCTAAAGACCATTTTGACCTTTCACTATGTATTGAGGTTTTCTGCATTTATTTTTTTTTAATTTGCTGGGCTTTTTGATTCCCCTGATTTAAATAGGACCAAAAAGAAACTGTCAATATCGGTAATGATTGATATTAGTAAATATCGATCGGTTGATACTGGGCACACTTTGCAGCATTTATCTATTCAGTTCCCTATTCATTGCAGATTGATAATGATATCCCTTTTTTTTTTTTTGACACTAGGGCGAAATGTAATAAAATCGAAAATCGCGATATTACCAATATTGCAATATCGAACTGTTTTTACCAATATCGCGATATTGATACTACCGGTATTGCAATATTGCAGTTTTGCTGATAGTGATATCGCGATATTGAATTTTCCAGTGATATTAAGGATTTTTTCTAATGCAATAAACAGATTAAACATTTCATTTGAATTTTGATATTGCGATATCAATTTCTGCCAATATCGCGATTTCGATAAACGTTCAATATCGGCAATATTGATATCACGATATCAGTAAAAATTGTTTGATATCGCAATTTTTGATTTTATTAAATTTTGCCCGATCATATCTTTTTTTCCCTGTGGCTAAATGAAAGAACCATCTCCATAGCAAATAACAGCTTTGTTGCCAGGGTAAAGCAGACAAACACCTGCCTGAGTGATAAAATTAGACTGAACACCTTTATAAATAAGCACAAATGGCAATATTGATATTCTAATGCAGTTTCACACTTGTTAATCCAGTGAAAAAAAAATGTTCAACTTCTCCAGAGTGAGAATTTGCCGGGGCAATACTAGCCTGAACAAATGTATATGAACTTAGGGCAAGGTTCCTGTCATTATTCTGGTGATATTTTACTTACAAGGCTTCTAAAATGCAGCAACTAGAAGATAGCAAGAGCTAGGGAATGTCTGCCATTGAAATTGATAGAAAAACAATTTATATCATTTAAATAATTACTGGTGTGTATTCATTATAATGACACAATGCTTCAATAGGGCTATTTATGACAATTTTGCTACAATACGCAACCACTGCAATTCTCCTGACTATGCTCAGAAATCATATTGCAGCATTCTCCTCATCACAGCATGAATATGCTAAACAGTAACTATGGAAGATAACAGATTACAATAAAAAATGCTAACAATAGGGAATAAATTTGGGTATGATACTTTACTCTTTAATGACTAAACCCCCTACTCCCTATATCTCTCTTACCTCTTGTTTAGCCATATCTTATCCTCTTTTAAATCTCTATTTCTCCTTTGTATTATCATCATTCTTTTCTTTATTCCCTGCTTCAGGCTATAGTTTGTTTTGTTTTTTTTAAATCTATACACAAATCTCTTATAATTCTAGACAAGATGAAGCAGAATATGTAGAAAAATAATAACCGACGACGACCAAAATATTCTGATTTGGCCAGCTCTAGGTTATTGAATAAAGCTTAAGTACTTATTATGTTTATTTTTGCTTGTAAATAAGCTCATTTCTTTCTGTATACATTCTTCAACTCTCTGTTTTTCTTGATTTCACTGTAGACTCTGTATTCTCAAGTCGGCTATTAAAGGGATGTAAAAGATTTGGTATTCCGGGGTCTACGTTAGAGAGGAATGAAACAAGTATCCATGGAACTTAAAATGTAAACTATCAAATGGGAGCCAAAAGGATAGCGAAAGTATTAGCTGTAGATAATGGTAAATAGTGTGAGATTTGTGGTTGTTATTTCTAGGGACCCAGTAGTTCTCTTCTATTGTCACATATAGACATATGAGAAAGAACTTAGGACTTATAATTACAGTATAGATAAATATTAGACAAATTTGTACTTTAGAAGAATCATTTATACTAAACATCTTTCCTATTATTTGTCGAGTTTCTAAGGGATGCTTTTTTGAATTCTGCACTTAAAAAAAAAGACAAATTGTAAAGTGAAAAAAGGGAGAAGAACAACAATAATGGTAATGCAAGAAATGCTTTTCTCAACTATTACCCTGAAAAGGTTTTAGTGCTGATTTACAATCTATTTCTTCAGTTTTGACTTTAATTATCTGCTTCAAGTTGTCAGGACATAACCATATCTTAGATTTGCATTGCATTAAGGGAGCTTTCTTTTCTATCACTACTGATCTTGTCTTCTGAAGTAATTTAACACAATTCTAATTTTCTTTTGCATGCGGGATGCTCTCTATCCACGGAAGTGAGTTATGTGTATTCAAGTGGCGCATCTTATGAATCTTGTTAAGCTTTACCGCCTTACAGCTCTCGCTGACGGAATATTTAATCACAGAAATGAGTTGGCAGATATGATATACAATGTGGTTAAACCTTGCAGTATGTGTCTTCACTGGCAATTGAGAAACAGGTGAATTTACCATTTATCAGTCCTATCTCGACAGCTTTGTGTAACCTTCTGTTTTCTTACTTATTTATGAAGATTAAAGGTGCTTTAAATCAACAGATTCTTCACAGATATATCATCTTTATATCCAAAGGGCCCATTTTTTCATCATTTGCATAGCTAGTAAGAGTGACTCATTAAAAATGTGGAAAAAAAAAAATCTAGTGCACCTTGTTAACAAATTATATAAATAACTAAGCTCTATTTCTCATACTTGTATGTAAAATATAAGAACTAACTAGTCTGAGGTTTATAGAATGGAAGTGGAATAACTAAACATTTAAAGTCTTTGAGATATAACACATTGAAAACATTTAAGCCAGAAAAAGTGTTTTGTGTTTAAAGGCACAAAGCCACTAAAACACAGTTTTACTACATAAAGGATAATGTACCCCTTTCTGTAATTTATAAGGATTATAATAGACACCGAGAAGTTCGATGACCATATAAAATAGAGATTGATTTTCTTGGTAGTGGTGGGGTTAATTTTAACTCTAGGACATGCCTGCAGTGAGTTAATACCCCACTTTTCTTAGTTCAGAATAGAAAAAAAAAACATTTGAGTGGATGAGTGGTGGAAAACAACTTGGATGGAGTCTTCAAAATAACACAAGTCAAGTTTACTTACTAGATATTTTATGACTTGCATAGATGGAAAGGGTGTAGCCATCTTGCAGTTGTTACAGGTACACATGGAATAACTATAAATTAGCTTTGAGAATTGAGTTATGAGTGTGACTGTTGAGTAATAAGTCAAACTAATAAGTCAAATTGAGAATGGAGTCATAAAACACTGACATATGATTAATTAAATACTAACATCTCAAAAAAAAATTTCTTAGATACCATAAAATGGGATCAGCAGCATAGCAATAGGGGTCACCACATTTGCAATGGTGACCAGGTAGATCCTCCTGGTGGCTCTGCTGCTCTGCCATGACAATTGCAACCCCTGTGTTCTGCAACATCTGTTCCTTGTTCCCCCAGGGATCACTGTAAGGTTTCTTTATTTTGGTTGTGGGAGCACTGTTGGTAGGGGGAAGGGATCTTGGTGCTGCTCCTATATCAGTGCCCATATTATGTAATTCTGACCCTGAATTTGAATAATGTTCATCCTCACAAAACTTCAATACTGTCATGTATGCTGAACTAATTAAAACAGGATGTTCTTCCTGGAATGATTCAGTTAATTGTCACACATTTTAACTGCCTTAGAGGATATATAAAAACATCTGCTTCAAAAAATTACAATGCTTTTAGCAGGTCTCACAATATCTTTTTACTAGCAGTGATAGTTCAAATCTGAATTCTAGCGCAATATTTAATAAAGTCAGAAAGACCACGCTCTGTCTTTTGGGGTTTATAAAGCAAGATCTTGTGTTGTTCCCATGAGATTATCACACAAGTTTTTTAGATCTAGATTTTTCAATAGAAAGGTAACCATACTACTAATAGCAAATAGCTACCTTTCTATTGAAAAAAAATATTGTGTGATAATCTCATGGGAACAACACAAGATAATGTGCGATAAACTTGGAAAGACTTTATTAAATTTTGCCCAAAATTTGAGTGTTTGTAAACATAGTGTTTCCCTTTTAATCATTGGCAATGATATGTGGCTGGGGAATCAAAAAAGATTTACTAAATAGATTTCATAACCATTCACTTTACACAGGTTAGTAACTGGCTCAGTGGTAGGAAACAGCGGGTGGTTATAAATAGTAAATACTTTCACTGGGTTAATTTTAATAGTGGGGTACCTCAGGGATCAGTTTTGAGCCCTATTCTCTTCAATATACTTATAAATGACCTTGCTGAGGAATTGCATAGTCAAATCTCAATTTTTGCAGATGATACTAAACTTTGTAAAGTAGTTAACACAAAGGAGGAGAGTACTTTATTACAGATGGATCTAGATACATTGGAAGCTTGGGCAGGAAAGTGGAAATTGAGGTTTAACACTGATAAATGTAAGGTTATGCATATGGGAAGCAGAAATGCATGTCTAGATTATTTTCTAAATGGGAAAACACAGGACAAAACAAACATGGAAAAAGATTTAGGAATTCTAGTTGACCATAAACTTAACTATACCAACCAGTGCCAAGCGGCATCTGCCAAAGCAAATAGGATCATGGGGTGTATCAAAAGGGGTATCGATGCACATGACAAGAACATAATTATACCTCTTTACAAAGTGCTGGTCAGACCACACATGGAATACTGTGTGCAGTTTTGGGCACCAGTGCACAAGAAAGATGTGGTTGAGGCGGGCTACTAAAATAATTAAAGGAATGAACAATATACAGTACCAAGAAAGATGATCAAAACTGGGCTTGTTTAGTCTAGAAAAAGAAAATTAAGGGGTGACCTAATAACTATGTAGGTCAGAGGTCAGTACAGAGAACCCTTCCCCAATCTATTTATACCAAGAACTGTAAGTATTACATGGGCGCATCCTCTATGTTTAGAGGAAAGAAAGTTTCTGCATCAACATTGAAGGGTTTTTTTTTTACTGTAAGAACAGTAAGGTTATGGAAACTCTCTGCCTGAAGAAGTTGTCATGGTTAAATCCATTAAGGAGTTCAATACTGGTTTGGATTATTTCCTTCAGTGTAAGAACATTACAAGTTATAGGTTATAGGTACTAGATAACTGAAGGTGGGATCTTCATCCAGGGAATTGTTCTGGTTGCCGTGTTTGTAGTCGGGAGGGTATTTTTTTCCCTAATGTGGGGGTGGTTGGCTCTTGTCTCGTGGGTTTTTGCCTTCCTCTGAATCAACGTTGCAGGAGGGTGGGCTGGACTGGATAGACTTGTGTCTTTTTGCAGCCTTATAAACTATGTTACTATGTTACTATCTCCCTTAAAACAGTGATTGCTGTCCATATACAAAAAAGTTCTAGTACTGTAATTAAATTAATCAAAAAAGAAAAGTCAACTAGTTAAGTCCTTTATAATATTTCTTAGCTTTTGAAATCTTAGTCATGTTTATACCTAAACAACTGCTATGTTAATAAAAATGATTATAATAACCTTTCATATATGTGAAACTGATCTACCAGTAAATAAAATATTTAAGAAAGACTAAGGAGGTTATTAGCTAAAGTTCGAATTGTTGCATATAGATGCGAATTTGAAGGCTAAAGACAATTGCAATAGGCTGTTACTGTCGCAGTCGCATGTTTATAATGAGAATATTGTTGCAGTCGCGACTTTATTATGGGAAATTTGTAGCAATATGAACTTAAAAAATTGTTGCGACTTTACAATGGGGAAATAGTAACAGATTTGCTATGGGAATCCGCTGTTTGATTATTCACCAGTCGTATTCGCACCTTGGTGAATAACCCCCTTCAGACTTAATATAAGACATGATTATTGATTTTACTTTAAAGTTGACTTACAATTAACAGCCTAATTTTTAATTGCATTCCCACAAGGGAGCATAAGGAGTTCACATATTTGATAAATTAAAATCAATATTTTCAATCTCTACTGAAGTAATTTCCTAATTTAATACACTTTTCTTAACATTTATTTTGTCTTTTAATTAGAAAATGGCAGGTTATTGATTTTTGTGTATAACCATTTTACATTTCCAAGTGAGACATTAGCACCTACTAAAGTGAGTATTTAATTACCATTTGATACAGTATATATTAATTCAAAATCAGGAATTCAGATGCATTATATAGTATACAAAAAATACTAAGTTTTAAATACTAAGTTTTTTTTTCATATTTTTAGTTCTTGCATACTATTCTGCTTTTATCACTAATAATTTTGTTTAAAATAGGTTATACCTCTAATGATTTTGTTTAAAATAGGTATTGGATATGCAAACTTTTACATCAAGTTTCACATGTCTGTTGTGGTCTCTATTGCAAAAGCATGTGTTAGCTTTTACATTGTGAAGTTCCACTTCCTAGTGTAAAGCAGCAGGCAGCTCTTAACCATTATTTATTTCGAATTTGCTGACACATGGATGCATATTGAAAAATGTAATTATAAAGGACATTGATATAGAATTCAGTTAGAGGACAAAAATGTATGCAAACACTGATAAACAATTCAATAATCAGGGATAATCTCATTTATGGCATTCCAGCAATGGATACGTACTTTGGGAGTCGGCAAGAAATTTTAGTCTCTGATTTTTTTTTTTTATGTTATGGATGGAAGGAAAAATAGGTGGAATTTAAATACAGCCATTTGTCTGATTAAAATTGTATTTCCAAGTTGTCTAGACTAAGTTGGACACTGGAAAATTAAAATGATTGAACTGTAAAATTTATACAGTTATTGCAAACACAATACAATGCAATTATTTTAATTTCTAAAAAAAAAACTGAAGGATAAAATATTGAGAGTCTTTTCACAAAATTCACTGCAGTCCTTGTGAAGTGCATTTTTGAGTTCGGCATTAACTATTTTGTTAGCTTTAAAACTTTTACTGCTTGCATACTATTGTCAATATTACTATACGTCTAGTATATTTTTACACATATGCAGATTTTCATATGATCAATGTATGTATAAAACTCTCTAGCCAATTGTGGGACAGATGGAAACAAATCTTCTTACCTGCATAGAATTCAGGACTATAAACGGCACCTACAACAGGATTTAACTTCCATCCTAGATTTAAGAAAACGAAAGGGTTAGCATTGAAGATTAGATTTCATTTACATGTTGTTAGTCACTTTTAAAATAATGCATATTTTGTTTTTTACTTTGAATATATTCACTAAATGCTAATAAGGCAATTATTATGTCCAACGCCACACAAAGGGTTCTAAGGGCAAAAGTTATTTAACTTGAAAAGGCCAATTTTGGCCTTTATGAGTTTATTCCGCGAGATTTCAGCTGTTCGGTAAAAATCAATCGATATTTTCGATCGATTTTTACCGATAGAAAGTTTTCGATTGAGTTTTTTGATGGAAAGGTAGCTATAGTTTACATTAGTAGTATGGCTACCTTTCCATTGAAAAATCCAGTGTTTATTGATCAATTGTTTATTTTTCAGCAACAGCACAAGGTATAAGATGACACTGAGCATACTGTATGTCATGTGTTTTATTAATGTCATAGAACAAGGCGACATAATACCGTTTGCATTTATTCAAGGGATTGTTATACATTATAATTTGCTTTCAAAAACTGAAGGGAGCTTTGAGGAAACCAGCAGATACAGCAATATAAAAAATAAGGTAAATGTTTCATAGATTTCCCCATCAAACCTTGGTGTACTTCTGAACTATAAATATCATCTACCATGTCTAGTTGCAGAGCTAGCACACATTTAAGGGCAAAAAGGTACTTGTCTCATGTACCAGGTTCTTGATTGGCTGCAATAGGTGCATTTTTCACTTTATGTGTTGAATGTCTGTATACATAAGCAACTAAATCCCTGCTCTGTGCATCAGAATGTTATAGGCACACCACAAATATGGAAAAATTAATCTGGACTTGCCCTCCCTTGTCTTTCCTCTGAAGTACCAAATCTATGCATCTATGATTAATGTTTTTTCTACTACTGATTCTACATTATGGCTATATACTTTACATTACAAAACTGGAAACGTTGGCATTACATCCATGCAATTTCTGAGGCATGTTAACATTGCAGCATATCATGTTAAAAGAAACAAACAATCAGTAACTTTATTTTCTGTCTGTCAATAATACCATCTTTTCAGTGATATGGCATCATAGGAATTGTAGTCTTGTTTAAACAAGCTGGAGTACAATACTACAACCTTATATTCTGCGTGATACAATAGCATTAGAAAAAGCTCCAATGAAGAGCTAAAGGTTGTATTAGCAACAGTTGTTATAAAACAGGTTTTATACATTATAAAGGATATATTGCCTTCTGAAGTTTATAAGCATATTAACAGCCTTATTCACCATTGTGCGAAGTGAGCCGCAAAGCCTTCGGGTTGGTGGGGGGACCCTTACTTACCCCCCGGCAGAGTTCGGCAGTGCGTGCTGTTGCTGCCACTGCCTGCAGCACATCAGAGGTCAAGGAACCCGGAAGCACTGATCACATGCGCTTCTGGGTTCCTGTTGACTCCTGTGACCGATCGGGTCACAGGAGCCCTCCCCTTTGCACGGAGGGAGTTATCCAGGACTCCCTCTGTGCCAGATCCAGCGAGTTTGAGACCCCTGGTCTAGGGTCTAGGTGAAAATAGAATGAATTTATCATGATAAATATACCACCAATTAATGTTGACTTTATTTTGTAAATGATACATACAGTATGCTCTCTCATGCTAGGTTCATACTAGCGTATTATGTGCAGCGTATAATATGCTAGTGTGAAAATAAAAATACCCTGAGCATATTTTTCCTTTGTACTTACCAGTGACCGTGTGAATGCTCTTTCAGCATTCACATCACTTCCAATGTGTTTGCATTTTGGGCACGGTGTATCATATGCCAGCCAAAATGTGATGCAGTATTCTGGACTCAGCGTATGTGCATCATACGCTAGCGTGTCCAGGAACTAGGTGAGTAGTATCGGCCTTCATTGAGCCATATTTTTTTCACACTGGCTGTATTATGCACTGCACATAATACACTATTGGGAACCTAGCCTCAAAGAGGTAGAGGTTAATCATGTGTGAGAGGAGATAATGTCATTCTCAAATTGTAAGAGTTGCCAAGAAGCTTGGTTTTGCCATTTATGAAGGTAAGTTCTTTGTTGTTGGTGTTAATAGCTCTATTTGTCTTTATGAATTAAATGTCAATTATATTTTACCATTTGTCACTGCAAATGGCTGATCATTAGGAAACTCATTCCTTTTTACTTATGTATTATGGAATATTACAAAATGTTACCTTCCAGTATATTATATATTTTTCTATAATTATTTTATCTTCTATTTTTGATATTTTAGATGCAGATTTGAATGGCATCTACAGTAATTGAATTGGTTGCAGGTATTTATACATGCTTTGCTTAGGGCCTTATTGACTAAAGATTGAATTCACCTGACGAATTCACCTTGCTACAATTTGAGTCATATCACCAAAATAGTTGTGAATTCACTTCTCCTTATTGATTAAGTTGCAGATAGATTTATCAAACAGGTGGACTACTATGGACACAGTAGCATGTGTACTGTGGCAAAGTCAGTCAAATAGTAGGATGTGAAGTCATGCAAAGGGATTTGAAGTGAAGAGCAGTGACATCATCCTCACCATATCCCACTAACTGTATGTAAGTAAATAATACATCTATTTCTATGTCATCCTGTCCCTAGTTCATATTTAGTAGTAGACTAATTTAGTCATACCGTGTTTCCCCGAAAGTAGGACCCCCCCGAAAGTAAGGCAGGGTGGGGGTTTCG
>WMED01025981.1:0-10914 GCA_019650415.1 Pipa parva
TGAGTGACGTCATCTTTTTGGCACTCCGTGCCAAAAAGGTTCGCCACCCCTGGTCTAGGACATACCCTTCATGAAAAAAATCAGGTATTTTTTTTAGCTCACTAAAGCCACTTGCAAAAATAATAAAAACACAACTCATAGGTAGCTTTCAAAGATCTATAAAATGGTGAAAAGAACCCAGTGGTTCAGTATCACTTTAACTTTAGATTATCTAAAGATTAGATATCATGAATTCTAATATTAATATACAAGTCATTTTGTACTTAATAAGGCCAAAAATAATTACATTAATAAAGTTCTGTGATAATTAAAGAGTGACAAATCTGGCTCTTTTCAAGCTACAATTCCATGACCTTCACCAACAGCCTTTCAGCTTTTTAAGAAGCAAAAGGGGGCACTACTTTCCCACTCTGATCCAACCCAAAAAATAATTCTGAATTCATCATTTTTTAAAGGAAAGCATGAGGACGTTAAATTACAACAAGAAAGAGAAAGAAGACAGAGGCAAGAAGAGGAACAAAGGAGAAGAAATGAAGAAGAGAGGAGAAGACAGGAGCGTATTGAGAGGGAAAGGCGCATTCAGGAAGAAATTGAGAAGGAACAGAAAGCTCTTGAGGAGAAACTATCACAAACATTTGAGAAACTACAGTCAAGGAGAAGTCGTGGGGTTCAAGAACAGGAGCGTTCACATATTCTGCACTACCTAGTGGAGGATGATGCACTTCCCATTAAAAACAATGCGGTAATGATATTTTATGAGTATTCTGAACTGTGATGATAGATGTATTAAAAGAAACAAAAAAAAAGCAAAGTCCATAATAGCCAACATTGCTCAGGCCATCTTACTGATATTCATAGGAAAACAAACAAAAGGCTCATTTTTATTAGTATTTAAAAGTACAGTAGATAAATAAGACTAAGCATATAAAACAACTGAAAATGCCAGCTATATTTTGCTTGACTACACTAATCATATCATCCTTACCCAGTCTACTAGTATGCATGTACAGGGGTTGGACAATGAAACTGAAACACCTATCATTTTAGTGTGGGAGGTTTCATGGCTAAATTGGACCAGCCTGGTGGCCAATCTTCATTCATTGCACCAGTAAGAGCAGAGTGTGAAGGTTCAATTAGCAGGGTAAGAGCACAGTTTTGCTCAAAATATTGCAATGCACACAACATTATGGGTGACATACCAGAGTTCAAAAGACGACAAATTGTTGGTGCACATCTTGCTGGCACATCTGTGACCAAGACAGCAAGTCTTTGTAATGTTTCAAGAGCAACGGTATCCAGGAAAATGTCAACATACCACCAAGAAGGATTAAACACATCCAACAGGATTAACTGTGGACTTAAGAGGAAGCTGTCTGAAAGGGATGTTTGGGTGCTAACCCGGATTGTATCCAAAAAACATAAAACCACAGCTGCCCAAATCATGTATATGTATATATACACACACTTGTACTGTATGTCATTCCCAAGACTAATTGATGCTGTAATTGGCCACAAAAGGAGGCCTACACCATACTAATACTGTAAATTATTGTGGTCTAAAACCAGGTGTTTCAGTTTCATTGTCCAACTCCTGTATATATGTATGTATAATTTTATAAAGCGCCACAAATTTATGCAGCGCTGTACAATTTATCAATACAAGTATAATACAGACATGGGAAAAGTACATAAAAAAACGCGAGTATAATACCACAAGGATACATCACTTGAATTGCTAGGTTGTGGTTTACACAAGAGGTTGGAGGTCCCTGCCCCATAGAGCTTACAATCTAATCATATTGATACACTTGCTTATATTGATTATAGGTAAAACTACGAGCCACTTACTAGTTATAGGGGGTAATTCATAAAGCAGCGAAGTGAGCTACGATGTGTTCGGCTCACTTCGCTAATAGTAGTATGCGCATGCTGATGTCCTGTACGCGGACATCAGCATGCGCATTAAAGGGATTCCCGTCTTGGCGAGAACAAAAGAGTTGCTCACTTTGCTGCTTTATGAATTACTCCCTATTAATGTAAGACCACTATCACTATTCAGTGTGGTCTAGAGGTACGGAGACATATTGAATAAATAGAAAATAGTGATTGGGAATACCATCCTTGTTGCTAAGAGGAAGGGGGAAAATCCAACCTGGCAGCCATTTTGAAAGCCACCATCTTGGAACCAAGTTGATATTTTCAAATGAGAAGGGGTATATGCATCTATTAGAGAATTTGATAAGGAATCTGTTAAGGTAGAATTGAATATTGAAATATAAATTCAGCCAGATTGTATTGATGAGTGCTTAATCAATGAAAGTTGTGTTAGCACCTCTGAAGCTCCACCCATGACCTCTGATGCCTCTTCTGATTGTGGTCCCACATGAATCAGTCAACAACCCTCTTTAGAGGCCCCATGTTTTTTTATTTGTTTTGTTTTGTTTTGTTTTTTGCTTTACTAGTTAAAAATACTGTAGGCAAAGTGCATAATCAAAAATCAAAGTCAATAACAGGCTGGCATGAGAAGCCGTACAGGCTCAAGGTCAAAAGACAAAGCCCAGGGGTTGAAAAAAGCAGTTTCAGAATCATAAAGAAAAATTAAGGTCACAAATAAAGAGCAATATCAAAAAGTATAGACTTAGTCAGGAAAGGAACATGGAAGGAGCCAGATTAGGTAATGTAAAATGCAAGATACGGGCTTATATAGCGGCACTTTTGTAGCTTGTGGTTAAAAACCCAATAGAGATTAAACAAGATGCTGTATGTTAGTGTGTCCCAGATACTTCTATAAAATCTACCGTGTATGCTTTACTGTTGTGTCCATTGAGTAGCTTTTAAATGCTAACAAGGGAATTCATCAACAGGAGCAATCATTTACTGAGGTCTAATAACCCATAGAAGCCAATCAGCAGTCAGCATTCTCTGGTATAAGGAAGCAAGAATAATAAAAGACAACTTCTGATTGGTTGTTATATGTTACTAAACCTCTGTAAAGTTTCCCCTGTTGAAGAATTCTTCTGTAAGTATCTTTTGTTGTATTCTGTTGTGAGGGTGAGTGAAATACTTGAATACTTTTTCTTTTTTATGTTTGTGTATGTGTAAGGCATTGAGCCCCTGATTTGAACCAGGGTTGTTTGACTCAGAGGCAGCAAAAATTCTATCAGACTATCCAGACACTCAGGACAGACTTTATTTCTGATATAGATCAACCTATAACCTAGGAATGCAGATGAACTCACCTGTCTCCTACATATCTTTCTAATAATTATAATTCAGTTATAATCAGTGGATCTGGTTGCCAGGCTATTTCAGCAAGAGATGCCCTAGATTAAGCTGCCAGATTCTCTTTGCCCTTGTCTGAGCAAGTTGTTTACTTTATAGCAAGTATTCGGATCTCCACAATATCTGCTTTTCAGCATTTCTGCTTTCCATTTCCTGTTCCTCATTCAGTCCAGGTTTGCTGCTCCAAGGTACTTCTGTGTTACAGCTGTCCTGTCTCCACTTTGTGTGTACTGCAATTCCATCTAGTTATAGTTCAGCTAATCCAGTGTTTCTGATACATTGTGAGTGCCAGCTACCACCAGTGGGGATTAACCTGGGGTCCACACCCCCTTGTGGGGGTTAAGGGTGAAGACTGGGAGCCTCTTAGAACTCATGCCCCAGGATTAACCAGCAACCAATTCAACCGTGGTACAGACGATCCAGCCTCTTGCTATCAGTATCATTCCAAAATGTTGGAGAAAAAATACTCAAAATGAAGTCCTATTTTTTGCTCATTGATCTTAAATAGTCACAGTATGTTCTCCTTATGTAACGTGTCCTTTTTTTAAGCATTTTTAATTAATTTTCTTCCAGATTGCTGAAGCTGTAGAGAGATTTAATCAACTGTTAAAAGATTATAATATACAAGAAAGTGAGAAAATGGATTCAAGGAACATCATTGATCGAATTATTGTGTTGCAGTATCAGATGGTGGACGAATACTCCAAGATTAAAAATCTGCCACCTCATTGTCTACAAAATGTGGATACAGTTTGGGGTTATGAAAATCTTTCTCTGACAGAAAATTTAGATCTTCTGGAAACTATGATTAAAATTGTTTTAAACAAAGTCACAGTTGATGAGCTTTTTACCCAAAATGCAAAAGATGTTGATGAAAAATGTCTATATATTTACTGTATTATAGACCACCTTTATGAAAAAAGCAAGACCTTAGCTGGCAGTCTAATTAAAAGTATTGTCTACAGGTTTTCAAAGCTGAGTCGTGAATTCATCAGTCAGATACTGTTTAGTGATATTTGGAAACCAGCTGAAGTTTATAAGTTCTATCTTGAGGTCTGTAACAAAAACATTTCTTATGACACTGTGGAAAGTGTTCTACAGCAAGTTCAGACTAACCAAATTACATTTAATTATGCAATGACTGCTCTTAAAAATGGTGACCCCTTGAAATATCTTCAGGTTCTGGATGAAAGTGATAAAGATGTAAAGTCTGTTATAGAAGAAATGAGATCTCATGGTTATCCAGAAAGGACACTGTTTATTCTTGATCAAGTCTTGAACAATGTATTTGTTCAACTGCCTTGTTATGTAATGGCAGATCTGAATGAAAATATGAAGATGGAAGGAATCAAAGCAACCAAGGATCTTGACTTTACAAACCCTGATATTGAAAGTCTAATAAGGATTTTGATTGGTGTCTGTGTTGCAGTTGAAGATACTACTACTGATCCTCCTAAGAATTCTGAAGAGAAAGGAAGAGGTTACTTTCCCAGAATTACACAGTTAGCTTCTCTTTTGACTCTGCTGCTTTCCCAAACTTCAGATGCTAAAGGATGCCTTCTGGAGATTGCTACAGGTGAAGGAAAATCTTGTATTGTGGCAATGTTTGCTCTCATTCAGGCAATCAGGGGGAAAACTGTGGATATCATTACTAGTTCACCAGTGCTGGCTCTCCGTGACCAAGAGGAGTGGTCAAAATTGTATGAAATGTTTGATATAAAATGTGAGGTAGTTCCTCCCAAACATCTAGATAAATGTTCAAATTCCACACAAAGAGAAGAGCGCATAAAGAAAGCTTATAAGTCACAAATCGTATATGGAACGATTGATAGCTTTGCTGCAGACATCCTGAGACAGGAATTTGAGAAAAAAGAAACTAGACTCAATCGTAAATTTGATATAGCCATTGTAGATGAGGTAGATTACATGACCCTAGACAGTGGGGTGCAGATAACGTACCTAAGCCATGAAGCTACTGGTATGAGACACTTAGATCAGTTATTGCTTGCAATATGGGCAAAGCTTTGTATGTGCCAACAAATTGAAGAAACAGACACTGGAAATATCCTTTGGATGACTGGAGTTCAATATTTCCATAAAATGGCAATAGATGTTGTTCTTGGAGAAGAAACAACAGAGAACTTTAATTCAACACATATACTAATGGCAGGAGTACAGCTTGGGCTGATCACTGAAGAGGAACTTCATGCTATAAATACACAAGGAACTACTTCCACAGAATCTAATAAAGGAGATATAATACCGCAGGAGTTCCAAAATCTGATCAGTAAGTTTGGGCCAGCACAACAGAGAGATTTGCTAACAATTTTTTCTAAAGCCATACATGACTGTTTTAACTTTAAGTTTTATGAGTTAAGAAATGGAAAAGCTGCTTTTACAGACAACAGCTGTGACACAGAATGTAACCAATCAATATCTGTCTTGCTGTTGGAACATGGACAAGCTTCTTTGTTGATGACTGAAAAAGACTTAATTGATGCAACTCTTGCAGAGCTTTCACCTAAAATAAAATATTCCAACAATTACAAAAATGATGTGAAGAATGACAATATTATTTTGCTCCCAGAACACCTGAGAAGATACACTGAGAATAGAATCCATGTGTTTGTGGAAAATGCTCTTTGTGCTATAAAGATGAAGAAGGAACGGGAATACACTATTGACTGTAGAGGTGAAGGCAATTCACCTGAAAATCATTGTATCATACCAATAGATTTTAAATCAACAGGTGTCTTGGAAAAGAATAAGCGCTGGGGAGATGGGCTGCAGCAGTTCTTGGAACTAAAGCATCAACTGGCCATATCTCCATTATCAAATATAACCAACTACATGTCCAACTTTCACTTTTTTCAACGATATACAAAAGGATCTGGAATCTACGGAGTATCGGGCACATTAGGTGACCAGGCTGATTTTAATTTTTTAAAAAAGCATTATAATGTATCATGTTATATTATGCCTACTCATCGCTATACTAAGAAAGTTGAGCTTCCAGTTCTACAAGTAGGAGGAGGAAGAGACAATTGGATAAAAGAGATCTGCAATTGTGTGAAGTATAGAACCACTCCAGTGCAGCAAACAAAAGGCCAGGCAATCTTAGTCATTTGTGAAGATATGAAAACAGCCAATGAACTTCATGGAAAGTTATTGGAACTTGAAGCTGTTCCAAATCCTGAAAACATTACTATGTATACCAGAAGTGATAAGCACAGTGTAGAGTTGAGAACATTTGATTCAGGAGAGGTTATCTTGGCAACAAATTTGGCCGGGAGAGGAACTGACATTAAAGTTACTGAGCAAGTTAATAAAAGCGGGGGTATTTGTGTGATACTCACTCACTTTCCCACTAACAAAAGGGTTGAGAAACAAATATTTGGACGCACCTCTCGTAAAGGAAACCCAGGAATGGTGCACATGATATTAAACCAACAAAATTTATCACCTGCTTACCAAGGGCAAACTGTAGAGATCATGAGAGATCTGAGAGCAGATTATGAGATGAAACGTATAGCAGACATGGAGGACGATGAGCTGGTAGAAGTGAACATGCGCCATGAACTTTTTACCCTCTTTTGTCAGCATCTCCAGGAATTTGATAAAAACTACTCAGTTAATGAGAAATTAGATGTTTATGCTACAGTTAATATTTCCCATTTGCTACCTTTTCCAAATAATAGTAATAAATTGGATTATCAACCAGCTCTCAATGCCTTAAAAGAGACTTGGGCTTTGTGGCTTTCACTCCATGAAGAAGAGATCAATGAGCACAAAGATTTAAATACCCTGAAAGAAGACCTCAGGCGTGCCATACTAGAAAAGACAGAAAGCATTCTAAATGGGAAATCTGAAAACTTCTATGATTTTGTCAAAGTGGCAATGGAACGCACATATGTGCACATCAATAATCACGATCATAATAACGGAGCATCATTCTACTGGGAAAAAGTGGAACAAACTGATCATTTGTACCGAGCCATTTCCCTTTACAATCGCTCCTTAATTAAAATCAACATTGGAAAGGGAGACTACAAGCAGGAAGCCATGAGCATGTTGACAAATGCAAAGGAAGCAATTGATGTATACATCGCAGAGATCTCTAACTGTGTAACGTTTAGCAATATAACCCAACATACACAATTTGAGCCACATAACAAAGAAACAAATTTAACATTACAAATGCAAACACGAATGAATCTGGTTAAAGCATGGATTGGTTATATAGATCAATCTTTAAATAAATTGAAGGAACTGCAGGAAGAAGGTAAGGATGCTATCACAGAGGAGAAATCTGTGTTTAGCTTATCTGAAGACTATGGAAAGGTCATTACTGATGAGATGTCCATACTATATGACTATGGATTGTCATTTATGTTTGAAGTAAAAGAAAAGCCAAAGTTTTGCTTAAATGCATTGTTTTGCGCTATACTTGGCGTCCTACAGATCCTTGGCGGAATTCTAGTTTGTGGTTTAACATGTGGGCTAGCCACCAATTTTGGGATGAGTCTCATATCTGAAGGCATTAGTGATGTGATAAATGGAATTGAAGGTATGATAAAAGGTACCTTTGACTGGGTGCAATGGGCAATAGCAAAGTCCACTAGTATAGCATTATCACTAGTGTCAGCTGGATTTAACCTTTTGAAGAAGGCATCAAAAGCAATTTTTAGTGTTACCAAAGAACTTCTGAATGGAACCAAAACTTTCAGTGGTGTAGCAAATGATATTCTCAAGTCAGGATCCAAACTCTTGTCATCAGTTACCACCAGTACAAAAACATTGACATCATCAGCTATGAAAGATGCTGTGCAAAAATCTTTTCAAAATCTTGCAAAAATGCCAGCTCAAAACGTCATGATGCAGAGTGCAAAGTATGCTGGAAAAGAACTTGTAAAACAAGGAGCTTTAAAAGCTTTGAATTATGGGATTGACAAGGCTGCTGAGTCCATAATAAAAAAAATAATTGAAGAGTCTTTAAAAGAGAAAATTTTCAGCTTAGTAAAGGAGAACAGAGACCTAGAGAAAGCCTTAATTTGTTTTATAACATCACACATTCCACAATCCATATTAAACTCTGAAAATCTTAAAGATTACCACATTCAGAATAGCACTAAAGAACTTATAAAGAAAACAACAAAGGAAGCCTGTACCTCTGCTTTAGATGATCATGAAACCTTCCAAACAGTCAAATCACATTTAGGAACTGTCACAACTTTCCTAGGAACAATATTTAAAGAACTGCAGTTGTCTGGATGTTATGTGAAAATAGCTGTCACTATTACCAATCATGCTATAGATATTGCAGATATTATCAAATCAGCACCAACTGAGAACATGATCAATGGCAAGGTCATTCCACTCTTAATATCAAATCTAACCCATGGGTCCTGCTCCAGCAGTCAACAGTTAAATGAATTGCCGGAAGCACAAAGGCTTGGCCAAGAACTGAAAACAATAGTGTGTGAACAAATATCCATGGGATTTGTTGATATTATAGTAAACCAGATTATATCATTTACAAAAACTACATTTGAGTATCCCTGCATTAAAAACTGCACCCAAAAACTGAAAGAGAGCACTAAGTCTTGGCTTAATAAAATTCCTATAAAAATCATCAGTTTAGCTCAGAGAACCAACAATAATGAGGATCAATCAGCCAGCAGCCAGGAGCAATCAGAAAACGTATTATTTGGAGAAACCACCTCTGCAGAAGCCATGGTATACGTAAAGAGCATTCAGGAAGATATGACAAGCAACCTTGGTGATCATCTCTGTACAGATATGGAACTGAAAGTCCTTACCCAGAGTAATCTCCTTCAAGGCCATGGAATCCAACTGACTGTGGTACAAAATGATGGAAAGAAACTTTCTGCAGAATATTATCCTGGGACAAATCCAAATGCTACAGATATTCTAATAGAGCTACAGGAAGGGTAAGATATTTTTATTATATCTTGTTTAAAAGTATCGTAACATTGCCCAAAATCCAAATAACACTTGCAAGTTAAATTATAACCTGAACACAAAATCAATTTTCTCTTTATAGGAGTACAATATTTAAATTTACAGTATATATATATTTTTTTTATTTATGTAAAGTTTTGGACACCAGTGCAGAAGAAAGACATCTAAAGTAATTAAGGGAATGGGTGGACAACAGTACCAAGAAAGAATGTCAAAATTTAGGTTATTTACTTTAGACATTGATACAAAGCAGACATGGCGGCTTATTCATGAAAGTCTGAAATGTTGTGTAAAAGTGTGAATTCATATTTGTTCACCACTTCCCCATATTTGAGTATTCAGCAAACTCTGCAATGTCGTGAATTGACCAGCTAACAGCAGTCGCACACTACATGGCTACTCCCTCTGTTGAGTGACTAAGGAGTAGAGAATCAGAGTGTAGCAACCCAAAGTAATGAGAATTCACTTCGACAGTGATAAATAACCCCCATGGTATGGTCTAATAACCTTGTAGAATATATCAAGGTAAACATGACAAGAGGGCATCCTCTACCAAAATTCACTAAAAAATATTAATTCACCACTCTGATATGGGAAAGTCGAACAGGTGAATTTGGAGCAGTGAGCCTAGTCAAATTTGCTCCATCAACAGACTCCGACACTTGCTGAATAACCTGGGCACACAAAGTAATGCAAAGTGCTCCATAAGTCCGCTATCGAAGTCACCCAAATTAGTCTTGAATTCACCACATTACAGAGTTTTATGAATAAGCGAACATGGGGAAGTGGTGATCAAATGTGAATTTAGAGCATATATGTTACTATTCTACCTTTTGTACATAAGGAACCCAGTGTCCTTAATTAAATATGTCTAGATTTGCACTAGTAAAGAAATGAGATGTACATCAAAATATCAGTCACATTTAATTTCTGTAGTCGGCTGGCAGTAATGGGTAGCAAGGCAACCCAGTGATACTGGGCTTGGTTTCCAAACCCTGCCACTGTACATTCTAATGACGTAGATGGTAGGAGATTTAAATATCAGTAATGAATGTCAGATACACTTAGTTCTGGTGTCCTGTTGCACCAAGGATTCTGTGTTCATGCTTAGCACTTGCATCCTGGATTCTGCCTCCTGAGATCTGTACCTTATGTCTCCTACTCCAGCACAGTGTCCCTCACCACATTGAGGCCCTTCCCCCCAGGATTAGTGCAAAGACACACAGACACATTGCTTTTAAAGTCATTATCTCCATCTTCTCTCTCAGCTCCAGCCAGGGGCAGTTCCAGTTCTCTGTCAAGAACACAAATGATTCCCTTATTGAATCAAATGAGGAGAGCGGACTATACCAAGCTTTGGCACATATGACAGGAAACAAAATGGATCTGAGAAAAGAAATCTACGAAGAGGTAAAGCAAATTTTAATTTACCTATCCTGGGCAACATTATTTATAACTATAGGTTGTGCAAATGTATGGTCTTCTCTGTATGAATGTAATGGAGTTAAAGCAGATTCTTGCTGCTAACTGCATTGAGGTTTCATGTAGATTGACCCATTTGACATGCCCTTATATTTCCATATATAGGGAATATACAGGGTTGCACCCAGGGCCGGTCCTGGCTAGATTTGCGCCCTGGGCGAACCACCC
>WMED01025982.1:0-10913 GCA_019650415.1 Pipa parva
CCAAAAGTTTTGAGAATGAAACAAATATCATATTTTCATATATATATATATATATATTTATTATGAGTCTGGATCATAATGAGGGTTTAGTTGTCCCATTAATGATTCTAAATGTGTTTTTACAGATTTCACTGTGTACAGAATACAAAAGCACAGTCAGAGAGTACCACTTATAGTAAAGGCAGGCGAGGCTGCATATAACTTTAATGCCGAGCTTAGCAACAATCCTGCTTTTGATGACTGATTTAAAAAGAAAGAGAATGAAACAGTGTTAGCATTATGATACCATAGTCTCTTTGGCAGGATTCCATTTGAAAAAAAAAAGATGTACAGTAAAAGGACAAACTATACACAGAGAAGTCTGAATGAAACCACAGTTATGTGGTTTTGTTGGATTGGATCAAAGGAGTAGGATGTAGAATTATACCCCCCACTAGACTTTATGTACTGCTTGCATTGTTTTAGATCTTCCATCAGATATATTGACTGGAGAAAATTCAGAGTCTTCAGCTCTATGGTTTTTATAGGAAATGCTATGCTGGTACAGACACACAGATCAAACAGCATGGTTAAGGTGTGATAGTAAACTACTAAACAAATTATCGTGAACTGTTTTGGGATTTTTCAATGTAGAGTGCAAACTTCTATACCATTGGTTTAAGGTGGTTATTTTGGTTTTACATAGTCCAGGTTTATACTAGCGAAGGACTGAGCTGCTGTCCCTGGCCGTGATCCATCGAAATCACATCATTTCCCCCCCTTTTTTAGTACCATACACTGCATCTTACATTTTCAGGTGCACTGTCACACAATATACTGTGCATGTGATTTTATGGATACACTCAGAACTGAAGTATGAGGTGAAGACAACATTTGTGAAAGAAGTGTGCAGGTGGTCCTGCAGCGGGGTACTAAACTACTGAATTGCCATTAAACATATGTAGTATGCTGGTAAATTTCACATTCTCATATGTTCCATTGTACCAATACTACTGCCTTTAGTTATTAGAGTTATGCAGTGTGGTTAGAGCTCCATCTTCTTATACCTTATTGTATCATGTGGGAGGAATGTTCTGTAAGATTCTGTGCCTTTCTATAGCCAGCCCAGTGATAGAATATCCAATCAGAATCTACCTGTAGCTAGTATAAGGATACGTTTGGGTGTCTCCTGGGTCTTTTGCTGGGGAGTGCTGCAGGAGCAGACTGTGCCTCCACCATGCTGGTTGAAGGCCTATACAGGTAACTTATGGTAGGAATATATCTGCATGTCTAGCTCATCTTAGGGCAGTAGTGGCAATCCTTTTTATAGCACAAAGTGCCATAAAGGTGATGTCACTCACCAATGTCGTCCCCCAAAGTGCCGGCACTGATGAGTGACGTCATCTCACCTGTGTCGAGGGAGAAGCATGTCCGGGAAGGAGCGCTCCCCAGTGAGAGAGCACTCCTTCAGTGTAGGCCATGGATCTGCCTGAAAACTGTCAGGTCAGATCCATGGCCTGCGCTGAAGGCAGCAGTGGCAACGGCACGCGTGCCCTCAAAGAGAGCTCTGCAAGTCCTCTCTGGCACATGTGCCATATGTTCACCATTCCTGCCTTAGGGTGCGAGATTGGGCAATTCACCGCTCTAAGGCCAACCTACTAATGGCCTATTTTCAAGAGGAAGCTGAACCACCTACGTGTCACTACACAATGGATAATCAGTTATAGTTCACATTGGCTAATAAGCAGTGTGCATATATTTTAATTTGACAAATATGTAGCTTGAGCACTGAAGTACCACTGGTGTTTTACTCAGTAATGTGTAATGTTATTGATGGGTTACTAAGCAGTATTCAGTTGAGTTGCCAGGAAATTTGTAGATGGTTTACTAAGTGATATACAGTACTTACTAATTAATAAGTAACATAACTGACTCATTAAGCCATGTGCAATGCAATTGTTGGGCAAATATGGGCTGAGTCAAGCAACTGACCACTAAAACTTGAGAATTGTAAGTTGTGTACTGTTAAGTAATGTGCAGTGTAATCAATGGGCAAGTGAATGGCCGCTAATAGAACAATTTTGTTCAGTGCTATCTGTTATATTACTTCCACAAATGGACCCATAGGACCATTACAGTTTATAGCTTTGATTCTATCTGCCTCTACCCAGACTCTGCCGTGTACCAAAACACACAATATCTGGTTTTCAGCTCTTGTTTCCTTTGTTATGAACTGTTGCATTAATCCTTCTGTATAAATGATTATGATTTTAACCATTATGGATAATTTGCTTAGATCTGTGTAGTATATAGCGTTACACTATTACTTCTACTGTCTTTTGTCAGGCAGAGTATTGGCCAGCTATATCTATCTTTAATAAAGTCAAATCCTGATAAATTTATGTAAAGCTTCTGGCGCCCAATATGTTTTTACTGTAAAACCACTGTCCCAGTTCTGTAAAAATCATACAGCATCCACATAGCAAAGGTTTATCCTGGTCATATAAAAGCTAAAAGGTTGATAAAGAGCAACAATTCACTGTGGGGGTCTATGTATCTAGTCTCCAGTAAGGCTAGGCAAAAGGGATACAAAGTAAATCCCCTCAATCCTACCCCTCCCATTTATATTAAGAAGGCTATAAACCATGTTGTCAAACTGAATTTATATTTACTTGTTAAGCTTTCACAACAATATTTACTTTTCATTTGTTTATTTTTTTTTTTACACTGAGAAAAATAGATTATAGGATTTACAAAATATTTTATTGTGGAAATTCTGAATCGGTATGTAGAAAACATTCAGATATTTAAAGGAGAATTAAAGTAAAAAAATAAAAAAAACTCTTAAAATACTTACCTTATACTGAGCCGATTGATTACAGTCACAGCATGAGCTGTGCTGTAATTAGCTGGCAACCGATGCTTCCTTCACAGCGTGACTGGCAGCCAACACGAAGCTCCTCCCACCTTGTTTCACCTCGGGTGAAAAAGGGCTTAAACATCATCACGTTCATTGCAGGGGCCAATGAGAACTCTCCCCGCAATGAGCGTGATGATGTATGAGGCTGGGGCAGGAGAAGAATGAGCTGCAGCATTGGATGTCAGTTAGGCCAGCGCTGTGAAGGAAGCATCGGATGCCGGCTAATTACAGTAGTGCTCTTGCTGTGACTGTAATCAATCAGCTCTGTAACAGGTAAGTATTTTAACAGTTTTTTTTTTTTACTTTAGGTCTCCTTTAATAGTACAAGTAAAAACCTCAAAGCACTAAACCAACACAAGCCCTTCAACTATAATATAGGTAAATATATGTACGGTATGTTTGAACAGTATTGCTTCTTTATATCAATAATAGTTATATATGTATAAAACTTAATGGGGCTTAATGAGCTTATTTAACCATTTCTGTTTCAAGTTTCCTTGCAGGTATATTAAAGCTTCTTAAGACTAATTTGGTCCAGTGGTGCCTCTGTATAACAAGCCGATATGTCTTACAGTGCAGCATTGCGACCCAATTAACTACCTGCTTCCTGCTGGAATTTCGAGGAATAGAGCAATCACAGATGTAGAATTCTGACATAAAACTGCTTCTGCAGATAAACTCTATAGGTAAGTATTTCCATCCTTGCCACTTAAGAATCAACCCTACCCTTAACAAGCTTTAGTTGTCCTTTAAATGGCACATAAAGAACTTTGATGCCATAAAATTAGTCACACCAAGGGAAAGATTGGTCTATCTTTAAAATCATGATATACATGACAAGCTGTGTGATTGACACTACCTCTTGGGTTTACAGAGAATTACACAAACATACTGACTAGCACAGAACAGCACAGTAGCCATCAGGTAGCCAGTACATGCCACTGAAGTGACTTTTATTAAAGCATTTAGCAAATCAAGAGAGACTGAAGGCAATGCATGCTAGTAAACATATGCAAATTCGCTATTTACCATGAGTTACTTGGCGAGTCCTGTAAATAAATCCCCTTGCATTTTAGTGGTACACATTCTCTCACTGGCAAAGAGACCCTACCCCCCCTACTGACACCAGCGTCCTAATACTTAACACTAGTCTCTCTATGGGATGCTCACCACACTGTACATCTCCTCCTCCCAAATGTTGCCAAAGAGATAGCTACCCTATAAACACATAGGGGGTTATTCACTAAAGTCCGAATTGTTGCGTATAGATACGAATTTGCCAGATAAAGACAGTCACAATAGGCTGCTACTGTCTCAGTCGCATCTTTATAATGAGAATACTGTTGCAGTCGCGACTTTATTATGGGAAAATTGTCGCAATCTTAACTATAAAAAATATATACTCCGAAATGGCTTTATCCTCTTGTTATAATCGGTTACTTAAGCCATACACTGTAAACAATTTCTAGTTTGTTTGTTTTTGTGTTTTGACAGCTTTGAATATCTATTCTTGAAAAATGTGGAGTATTTAGAAAAAAAAAATGTCAGCAAATACATTTACATAATTCAAGGGCATTTATCAGCTTTCCTTTTGTCTTGTCTTTTCATTCACAGTATGTTGAGATTTGCTTCTAAAAATAAAATGAGTCACAAATATGTTAACTGTAAAATAAAAAATAAAAAAATACTTACCCTGAATGGCGCTCTGACCTGCGAAAAAAAATAACAAGTAACGTGTTATCTGAAAAAAAGTACAAAAGGGAAATATCACACATTCAAAACGGACTCTCTTTTGAATCATCCGTCAGATGATGTTAGTTCTGCATATTGTGATCAGAAGACATTCCTGTCCTGCTATCACATTAAAATAATATATAAATGAATGAAACAGACTTTAAAAGTTTATCTTTGGAAACAAGACATTCCTAATCATTCTCTCAATCAGCTTAAAGTCACTTTTCTTACATACATTATAAACACTTCCTAGAATTCTTGCTGATCTCAATTGTGTCTCTAGTGAAACAAATCTAGTATACATTCTAGCCAGATTATTACATATATCTACAATAACTGTCTTATAAGGGCAAAATTTATAACAATTAGTTTTCGACCTTCGATTCTTTTCAGTGTTTAAACAGCCTTTAGGTTGGAACATTTGCGATAAATATATTTCGACCATTTTTTTCCCAATTGGATTGTTTGGACTGATGTTTTCGATGTAGACTTATGCATACATTGCTCAACCACATTGGCTACTTTTCCATCGGGGAAAAATAAAATGATTGAAATAATTTGATTGAAATGTTTCAATCTAAGGGCTGTTTTTAGATTAAAAAAAAATAATCGAAGGTCGTGAGATTTTTTCGATCGATATTTACTAACAGAAACTTTTCAAATGAGTTTTTCAATGGAAAGGTAGCCATATTTTATATTAGTAGTATAGTTTCCTTTTCATTGAAAAAATTCAAATGAAAAACTAGCTCAAAAACTTTCTGTCATTAAATATCAATTGAAAAAAATCTCACAACATTTACCACGAGAAGCTGCTGTGATCTCGTAGGAATAAACTAGGAAGAGCTAAATCGGGCTTTTCAGAGTTTATTAAATTACGCCCACACTGAGTGTTAATGGCCACTTCAGCTTTTCTTAACTGAATGGGTCAGGGTTTTCTATTATCTGCATTTATACCAATGCCAGCACTGAATTCTAACATAATTGGATAGTAGGGTGGTGTTAAGGTAGAAATTGATATTGATTACATGATTAGATGTGAAACTGTGACCACCTCCCTTTTATTCTATGTCTGGACAATAGGTCATAAATTAACCTTTAGTAATGGTTTGTTATATTAACCTTAAGATTTATCTCATGACCATGAATTGTACTGATTCTCATCCATATAATGCAGTGATTCTCAATTATTTTCTGTCATGCCCCCTTCTAGGAAGAAGAAGAAAACATTTTGCGCCCCCCGCGCGACTGTAAATAGTATCATTTGTCTATAAAATTGTTATAAGTACACCTCTGCATAACACTGTAGCCTTATTAACATATACGAGAATAAAAAAATAAATAAATGTGGATCGATTTACAACAAAGAATGCATGTATTCTGCCCCCATATTCCATGCCCTACTCCCCAGTGCCAGCACCCATCCCCCATTCTCTGCCCCCGTGCCCATATATGTCAGCCTGACATTGACATTGTCAGGCTTAGTGTTAGTATGCCAGGAGGTAGTGGGTACAGTGCAGTTCCCCCAGCCCAGGCCGCATATTACCCCCTCTGACCCAATCATCTGATTATTAATGGACTGAGGTCCTCTCACCTGCCGGTCCAGAGTTCGAATGAATTTGAAAAGGAGAAACAGAGGACCCTCCACCAAAAGCCCTCCCCTTCCAACAACTACAACAGCACGTGTCACACCCACCAATTATGTCGATTAGCCCTTCTAAATCTCAGCTCCAACTGTATGAGTAACCACACCCACATCCCCTGCTGAGGGAGGGGACTTAACAATCATGCGGTGATTGGTCAGACACCGATGTGATCCTTGGTATCGGCGACCATGCAAATGAGCCCCCCTTTACGGAGCCTCGCGCGCCCCACTATTTGAGAACCACTAATATAATGTAAGAACTAACCAATCTACGAATGAATTCATATATGTAACCAATCACTTTCATGTATTCTAAATTATTATAATATGTAACCAATCACTTTCTGTATTCTAAATTATTATAATGAATCAGGTTTGCTTTCTCTGTTTTCCTATAAATAAACAATGACTTCCTCAAAGGAGAGAGAGAGAGGGCGCTATCCTGGAGGAGTCTCAATACTGAACTTGGTGTCAGCGTGAGTTTCTTGTATCCTGCTGCAGAGGTTATTGTTCCAGAGGTATTACAAAAATTTGGCTACCGTTACCTATAGCATACAGGAGATTTATCCTGATTCATTAAATTTCCTTAACAATGGTACAGATAAGAAAGAGTAGATAATGCAAAGCAAGCAATGTAATGGTATTTCCTTAATATATATAGTTATATGCAAACTGGATTTCTTGTTAGAAAAGAGAAGCGTTCTAAATAAAGTGCACACCCCAAAAATACATAATATGTGAGCTTCTCTTACAATTAAGGTTTTTTTGAACATTTAGATCAGTGTTGGACTGGTCCAACAAGATACAGGGAAAGTTCCTAGTGGGCTCTTATGGAATTTCAAACTACAGGGTTATGGGGCATTCCTCTGGGTAGTGAAAAGAAGGTACAGGTTTAAAGACAACAAAAAAAAAAGAGTTATGATACAAGTAAATCATAGGGAATAAAGAGGGGAATGGAGAGACAAGAAAAAAAAAAAAAAGATTTTGCTTAGTGGACCCATAATCCTTTATCACCTGGTGGTCCCCTGATCTCTTGTTACTCGGTGGGCCATTGACTACTTATACCCTAGTGGATCCCAGCACTCTGGTCCATCATTGGACTCTGGTCTTACTATCTACTCAGATCCTGTACTTGCATGCATATTGAAGTCTATAGCTGCGGTTCTCAACCTGTGAGTCGCAACCCCTTTGGGGGGGTCGCACGACCATCTCACAGGGGTCAAAAACCGCTGTGGAGCCCGGTAATGATCGCAGGTCTCTTTTTATAAGGGTTCCTGCGTGGTGATGTCGGCCCTGAATGTCACCACATGACGAGTGTACGTGATGATGTTTCGCCCGAACATCACCACGTGATGCACATGACGTTGGGCCTGAACATTGGAGCGTGACATCAGCTCCAAGGGTCACGATCGCAACAAGGTTGAGAACCGCTGGTCTATAGGGAAATTGTCTCTAACCTGTACTCATATATCCCAATTTCACATCTATGCACTTATAAGCAGGAAGGTCAGAAAACAGTTTGATAATACCATATATAAAAGTAGCAAGGAGCACTAATGTTATGCCAGTTAAATAATAAACATTTTATTCAATATGCTGTTTGGAACAAGGACATTGAGATATAAGACTGACTGTTTGAGGACTGAAGGCAATAGTTAATGCTACTTGGCATTGCATTTAATATACAATGTACATAACAGTATACTCAGTAGACTTGATGGTCATTGATTTCACTGTGCAAGGTGATTACTGATTACTGGAGGCAAAATGCAATGTAACCAATGTCCAATGCAACAAATGACTGCCGGGCACTATTCAATGTGTAATATAATTACTTGCACTAGGCACTGTGTAACATACAGTAGGTAGGATGATCAGACAGAAATAGTACAAACTTGTGTGGATAAATACAAATGCAATGAGAGCAATGCAATAACAAAAACATAACATAATGCAATAACAAAAACATAACATAATGCAATAACAAAAACATAACATAATGCAATAACAAAAACATAACATAATGCAATAACAAAAACATAACATAATGCAATAACAAAAACATAACATAATGCAATAACAAAAACATAACATAATGCAATAACAAAAAGAAATCCGGTGGAAAGTGAAGATTTACTACAAAGTTACAGAGCTAAAAATAAATGCTGTATGAGAAGTTGAAGACGAGAAGGGCGAAATATACAAAAAAAGATTTTTTTGACTTTCTCAAGTTATTCGCCCCCATTTTTCGTGGTGAAAAACACCATTTGTTTTGCTGCAAAACAGCCAAAAAAACAAGCAAAATGGGGCTAAAAGGTCGAAAATTACAAAAAAGGGGTCAAAAGTTATGTTTTCGCGGTGAAAAAGTAAAAAAAAAAAAAAAATTTTCAACATTTGAAAATTTCACCCAAAGACTCATTGGTAAAGTGAGTAAAAGAAACCCAAAATGTTCTTTAATTATATAAATAGTAAGAAAGGAATAGTAAGAGAGTATGTTTTGGCCCATTGAAAAATAATAAGGTAGGAATTGTGAAGGGAGATGATAAGAAGTTACATATATTAACGATGGTCTTCTACACTCCATTCACAAAGGAAAATTAAACTTCAGGTAAAATACAGGGGGATCAAGTAAAGCTTTGCTAAATTACTGCCTGTTTAACCCAGGGTGAAGTAAAGTGACATCTTAAAGAGATCAAAATAGACCTGCGGTTCTCCACCTACTTGAGACTGCAATCCCCTGCGATGACATCATCACGTGTCACATGGCAACATTCAGGCACAACGTCACCATGCAGGAACCCCTATATAAAGGGACCTGCGCTAACTACCGGAGTTACAGCGTGTTCGGTGACCCCTGTGAGAGCCAACGTTGTTGACCCCCAAAGGGGTCGCAACCCAAAGGTTGAGAACCGCTGAAATAGACAAATCACTGGGCCTAGATAGTATACTTCCCTGGGAAGAAATATCATAGACAGACCATTATTTTTAATATACAAGGATCCTTAATGACTAGGACTGTATCACAGGATTGGCACATTCTAAATGAGGTACCAATTTTAAATATGGTGTCAGAAAGTGAGGAAGAAAACCATAGACCTGCAAATGTAATTTGTATTGTTGGTAAAATGATTGAGGGCTTTCTAAGAAATGTTCTCCTGGAGCATCATAATGTAAACAATGTATAACTCCATATCAGCAGGGGTTTTTGAGGGATTGATCCTGTCTAATCTAATCAGCATCTTTGAAGAGGTCAGTTGTAGACAGCAGAAGGGTGAATCATTAGATGACATATACTTTTGTTTATTCAAAGCATTTTATAATTTGGCACATAAAAGGCTTATACATAAAATGAGAATGATGGGATTGGGGGAAAATGAGTATAGGTGGATTATTAACAGCCTCAATGGAAAAAAATAGAGGGTGGGTATTAATGGTACATATTCAGATTGTGTTGCCATTACTAGTTGGGGTACCACAGGGGACAGTATTGGGACCCGTTCTATTTAATATATTTATTAAAAAAATGTGATCAGTACTTTATTACAAATGGATCTGAAAAAGTAGGAGACTTGGGCATTGATGTGATAAATAAGGTCCAACACTTGAAATGTAAGTATACTGTATGTCAAGATTATATTAAATGAGAAAACACTGTTGAGAAAAAGACAATTTAGGAATTTTTGAATAAATTTTTTTACAATTTTTGGCACCAGTGCATAAGAGAGGAGTAGCTGAGCTTTAGAGGGTTCAGAAGCAGGAAGATAAAGTAATTGCCATAATCCCTTTCTGTTTTCTGTCTCCGTCTGGGTTAGAACTCCCGTCATTTAGCGTTCTAACCTTTCCTTTATTCTTACACTGTGGTGTCTGCTCACAATCTAACCTGTGGACTTCCAGCTTTTCTGTTATGTGTCTGGAATATTTCTGTCCATCACAGATAATTCTTGCTTTCACAGATGTTGCTCCTAATTGGACTCCTCCCTCTGGGCTTGCCTATTGAAGCTTTGGCATAACAAACCATCACAGACTGATCTAAGCTTTGGTATGGTTCTCACTTAGCTTGCCTGGAGACAACCTAACCACTCTGAATTTTAAGAGAGATAAAGTTTTACTAAGACCTCCCCCCCCCCACATTAGTGACTTATCTTCACATGTGGTTAGTGTGAAGTGCCCAGAATCAATGCCCCATTAGAACCAGTAGATAGGGCAGAGTCCCAGTTGCTTGGAAATGATGGTCAGACTATGGGCAAAACTTGTACAGGGCCTTCAGACAGCTTTGTAAATGAGCAAAAATGTCATTGTTTATAAAAAAAATAGTCTGTTTCTCCAGCATTAAGTAATAAGAATAGTTTTTCCACTTTTTAGTAAATATGCCCTGTAGAGTGATGGTCAGAAATATTCAGTGTAAGATCCTTTGGTCTCTATTAAATCAGGCAAGTAGTCCCAGTTCCAGTGTATTTCTGTCCAGAATGCTATAGAAAATTACTGAAGAAAGATGTGGAAGGAACCACTCAAACAGATTCATGTGACGCACCCTTTCAAGAGACCCTCCCACTTTTTTGGATTCAATCCACTCAAAACTCTCTGGGGGTAATTCACTAAGCTCCGAAGTGAGCTGCGTACTGTTCTCCTCACTTCGGA
>WMED01025983.1:0-10913 GCA_019650415.1 Pipa parva
TACAAACTTCTTGACAAGTTTGATTTACCTTTATACTTTATAAGCTTTAGGCATATTGGTGTAGAAAGGTCCATGGGGCTATTTCAAAGTGCACTCTCTTCTGGTGCAGTTTAGCACAGCTGATTTGTTCTTATTCTTAACCAAATTTGAATAAATGAGCCTTCATGTTCAATAATGAGGAGTATGATTCACTACAGCAACAATTACTTTTATATTTCTTTTGGACTATTATTATTTTTTATTTTCCAAGTTATAGTAACTTTATGACAGTCGCTATATCTCAAACGTATGCTGATCAGTCAAAAGTCCAATTCATTCCTTGACTGACATACTGAATAATAATGGAAATTTTTTGATTGAGTTCCCTCAGTTTCAAGTCTATTACAGATTTGCCAACTGTCAGTCATGAGTCAATAGAGCAAAGTCCAGATCAGTAAAAATAGGACCCTGCCCTTGTCCTGTTAACTTAACACAAAAATCTTCCCTGCAGTGTTTTCTGAACTGCATTGCACTGAAATTAGTCCGTTATCTCAGTAGAATACATTCTTGCCTGTACTTAGTATTGTTTGTAACCTGATGAAGGGAGGACAAACCTCCCGAAAGTTTTTTTTTATTTAAAAAGACTGTTAGTCCAATAAATAAGGTATCAACAAATATTACAATACTCTTTTTTTTCAAGATATATATAGGGGTTAGACAAAAAAACTGGAACACTTGTCATATTAGTGTGGGAGGTTTAATGGCTAAATTGGAGCAGCCTGGTGGATAATCTTCATTAATTGCACATTGCACCAGTAAAAGCAGAGTGTGAAGGTCCAATTAGCAGGGTAAGAGCACAGTTTTGCTCAAAATATTGCAATGCGCACAACATTATGGGTGACATACCAGAGTTCAAAAGAAGACAAATTGTTGGCACACATCTTGCTGGCTCATCTGTGACCAAGACAGCAAGTCTTTGTGATGTATCAAGAGCCACATTATCCAGGGCAATGTCAGCATACCACCAAGAAGGACGAAACACATCCAACAGGATTAACTGTGGATGCAAAAGGAAGCTGTCTGAAAGGGATGTTCAGGTGCTAACCTGGATTGTATCCAAAAAACATAAATCCACAGCTGATCAAATCACAGCAGAATTAAATGTGCACCTCAACTCTCTTGTTTCCACCAGAACTGTCCACCGAGAGCTCCACAGGGTCAATATACACGGCCGGGCTGCTATAGCCAAACCTAACTCATGTCAATAGGAAACGTCGGTTGCAATGGAGCAAGGAGCATAAATCTTGGGCCATGGTCAATGTGAAACATGTATTGTTCTCTGATGAGTCCACCTTTACTGTTTTCCCCACATCCGGGAGAGTTACGGTGTGGAGAAGCTCCAAAGAAGCGTACCACCCAGACTGTTGCATGCCCAGAGTGAAGCATGGGGGTGGATCAGTGATGGTTTGGGCTGCCATATCATGTAATTCCCTTGGCCCAATACTTGAGCTAGATGGGCACGTCACTGCCAAGGACTACCTAACAATTCTGGAGGACCATGTGCATCCAATGGTTCAAACATTGTATCCTGAAGGTGGTGCCGTGTATCAGGATGACAATGGTTTTATGAACATGAAAGTGAAGTTGAACATCTCCCATGGCCTGCACAGTCATCAGATCTAAATATTATTGAGCCACTTTGGGGTGTTTTGGATGAGCGAGTCAGGAAATGTTTTCCTCCACCAGCATCACATAGTGACCTGGTCACTATCCTGCAAGAAGAATGGCTTAAAATCCCTCTGACCACTGTGCAGGACTTGTATATGTCATTCCCAAGATGAATTGATTCTAATACCAGGTGTTTCAGTTTTTTTGTCTAACCCCTGTATATGTATATATACGTATACAGTATATAAATATATGTCAGTGCAAAAATACTGGATGTCATTAAAATATTTTAAAAAAATGTCTGTAAAAATCTCTTCCAACAGTTGGCAACCCTGGTCTTTCAGCTAATTCTGTGATTAAGACGCTAAATGACTTGCCGGAGAGGGAAGAAATGAAAGCAGTGGATTTTGGTAAAGGGATGAAACTAATGAAATGCATTTATCAATAATTATTAAACGGGTAAAGAAGTTATTCTTCATTTAGCTTTAACTTTCAGTCTCTTGCATGGAATGTCATTAGTTCTGATTCTTATTTAAATCATTTTACAGTATTCATTTTCTGACATTGACTGGTATTAGAAAGGCAAACTTATTAAACTTCTGTAAGTTTTTACTGAGCCAGACATATCTGATCGCTGATTGCAAGGCTAGATGAGAGTTTCCTAGTGTCTCAATTTAAGAACGTGCTATCTAAACACACTCTCACTGCTTCTTCACTAATTAAATTAAATTCAGACAAGACAATGCGGTATAAAACAGAGATAACGTGCTAAATTAAAGGGCTGCCTAATTTATCACATTCCTTAGAGGGTATACATTTCCAACCCATTTTAATATGTGACTTTCCTAACAATGGGTCTATCATAGCCCATATATATAGTAGGAATACTAAATAGTCTGATATTGCTGTGGATTTCTTTATAGGTATTATTAAGTTTACAAACAATATCATTAAAAGTGAAACGTTTTAGGGCATGGCTACTAAATTGTGCATTAGGATAACATCTTCCATTACTATTATCTTCCATTATTAAATGATAGGTAGTAGTAGTCTAAATAAACAAAGTATAGAAACAAATTGAATATGCTTCCCTTAGTGTAGTGAAATGATTGACTGAACTTTACTTAACATTTGAAACCCCTAGGTACACATGGTTAATATGGGATATACTTATTAGGATATGTACATGACTTTTAGTTTTTCTTAGACTAGCTAGACTGAAGATTATAGATTCACCACTTACTAATATAGCCCATGGTGTGCACTTAAAGACAAAAATGAAATATGATTCGTTTATCAGTGATAACAAACTGCACAAAGTCTGAAATGTAACATAGTACATTAGTGACAATTTTTTTTCAGTATCGTTATGGGAATTTTTCAGAAAGAGTGACATCATTGCTGGCACGGCTTCTTGCAATGGGACATGAGGCATATAAAGGGAGAATATAAAGTCTTAATAGAATATAAACCCTTAAAGGGGTTATTCACGAAGGTGCTAATTCGACTGTCGAATTCACAAACAGCGGATTCCCATAGCAAATCCGCTACAATTTCCCCGTTGTAAAGTCGCAACAATTTTTTAATATGAAGATTGCGACAATTTTCCCATAATGAAGTCATGACTGCGACAATATTCTCGTTATAAAGATGCGACTGTGACAGTAGCAGCCTATTGTGACTGCCTTTATCTGGCGAATTCGCACCTATACGCAACAATTCAGACTTTAGTGAGTAACCCCCTTAGAGCCTTACTGACTAAAGTCCGAACTGTCGCGTAAAGGTGTGAATTTGTGTCTATTCTGAACTTTCCAATGTTCTCTTGTTGAAAAAGCTCTGTGATGTGGTGAATTTGCAACCAATTTAGGCGACTGCACGAGTTGCGAACTTACGAAGCTCTTCACATCATTTTGCGTGCATGTGCACAGGTACTTCTAATATTGACTAAAAAGCAACAAATTGCTCGGAATTCATCTGTTTCCCTTCACTACTCATGAAGTAAAGCCAGAAATAACAATTCAAGTTGCTTAGCCAAAATAGACGCTTCTCATCACTATCTAAAGCTGCAAATACTTTTGTCGAACAGGCAGACAGCAGCGATCACTGTCACATTCATAGTGTAGCATAGTCAGGTGGAAAGAAGTAGGATGAGAAGTCATGCAGAGTGAGGCGAATTCGGCAAGTCAAGGGCAGTGGCGTCAGTCTCATCATATCTGTATAATATCAATATTCTATCTATTTGTATGTTGCTGAGTCCCTAGGTCATGTTGTCACTTAGTCGCAGTCGCCATTATCAATTTTGAATAAATAGTTGCTTTACACAATACCGGAGCCCTGCCACCAACCCCCGATTCGCCACTCTGATCTGGCAAAATCAAATAGGTGAATTCAGAGTAGTTCACCTAGTCACATTCACACCTTCGACACACTCCACAGCTTTTTCAATTGTCAAAGTACCTGTGTACGCACAGGTAAAATGATGCGAAGAGCTCCGTCAGTTCACGATTAGTGCTGTCGCCTGAATTGGTAGTGTATTCACCACTTCTCAGAGTTTCAACAATAGCAAACATCAGGATGTGGAAAATAGAATCAAATTCACAGCTAAGACTGCCAAATTGGGGAGTTGATTGCAGGGCTCTGGTGTTGCGTAAGGCCACTTATCCAGTCAAATGTGACAATAGCGACTGCGACTAAAAGTGACAACATGATATAGGCACAAAGTGACATCAAATTTCATGTCTAAATTTTTATTAAAGTTATATGTGGAGCAAATGAAGTCACTGCATTACACAGTTAGAAATGGACAAACACTGCCCTCTACCTTATCAGGGATGTAGTCATACATTACTCACAGCCAGTCATTAGCTTCCATTAACCTCTTAAAGGTGCTACTGACACTATACGATTTCCATCCATTTATCTTAAAGTCCAGGAATGTGAGTGGTTGAGTCACCTCCATTTATTTGTTAAAGGCCTGGAATGCGAGTGGATGAGTTGCATCCATTCATTTATTAAAGGCCTGGAATGAAAACGGATGAGTTACCTCCATTTATCTTAAATGGCATTATCTTAAAGGGTGCGCTTATGCACGACTGCAACTGTCACAATCGCAACCCATGCCAAAGAAAATGTTATTTTCAAAATTGATATTCCATATTTAACAAGTTGTATGATTTGTTGTATGCCTTTAATGTGAATTGAGGGTTAAGAATCAAATTTAGAATAGTTCCACTTCCAGACCAGGAGCTCCTTAGACTCCATGCCCCAGGGTTAACCAGTACTAATCCCACAGTGGAGATTGAATCCAGACAACCCCGTGTGTCCTCACAGAAGCAAGTCAGAAATCTGTAATATTTAAAATACCCGTAGACAGAAATCTATAAGTAGGACATATTCAGCCAAATTACTATTTTTCCTAATAGCATAACATAGTTAATGATATGTTGTTATAAAATACAAAACAAATAAGATTATGCCAACTATTTTTATAGAGTATTAATTATATTATATTATTATTATATTATATTATATTATATTATATTATATTATATTATATTATATTATATTATATTATATTATATCAGGTTTATTCTAAATAGAAATAGCAGAAAAATACTACCAAAGCATCACAAAGTTAATAAGGAATACATTTCCAGTTTTCTAATGGGGCAGATACAGCTTCCATATCTGTGTATTGGGAACTAAACCATAACTTGCAGTTCTAATTAATCCAGCAGGGGCTTCTTCTAACACAACACAGTGAAAAAAAATCTCCGATTTCAGTTTTTTATTCTTTTGGGTCGTAATGTATTTAGGATAAAGCATTTTCAGATATTTAGAGGACATGAAAAGCTTGCTAATTCACAGGGTGAATTTAAATGAAGTGCTACAATTAGACCATGGAAGAAAAGGGTAGAAATACAGATTTTATTTGCTGGGGAAAAAAAAAAACAGTTGGGTGATCATATTTGTGCAATAGATTTTAGATCTTGAAATTCTTTTGTAGCTAACTCTGAATTATCTCACAGAATTTGTCTCCACCGCATCTGCAGAAAAGCTGTTCCATGTAGTGAACACACTCCCTTCAATAAAGCACTTCCTCATATTATATTTTCAGGTTTAGATGGTACTAGTGCTAGACATCTGTAATGTTTGAAAAATTCTTCCCTTATCTTTTCTTTGTATTTTTAAAATGTTTCATCATATCTTTCCCTCCTTTCTTGTCAACGTTACATTGAAAGAACTCGTGGTACACCACGTAAAGAAATACCCAGCAGGCTTATTAGAGCAATGTTTCTAAGGAAGATCATACTCACGTAATTCCTTTTTCTCTTTGGGTATAATTTCTAAGACAGTAGTTTTCAATGTAGACAAGACTTATTTCCACTTTTTCTACTGTTTCCAATGCAATTAACAAGCAAAAGTTCTCAGCACACAGAATCTCTTGCTCACAGACTCCAAGAATGTTTTTGAGCTAATTAAGCACCTAGCAACCTTCCTAAACTGATCATACGTTTTGTTTTTGTTAATAATGTTCATTCTGATAAAGGGGAAGAGATTTGCTCCTCTTATACTTTAACGATTGGTACCTGGGGATTGGCAAGAGCAGGGCTTTCTTATGGATATTGTCCTGCACAGAAGCGATGTTTTTCTGTTCAGGTTTTCTCTCTCTCTGTAGACATGTAGAAAAACAGACAAGAAGGTAAAACACCCATTGAAGGTGATGGGTGTTAGTTCCCCATTTAAAGTGTAAGTAAAGTTATTGACCGAACTATACACATATATTATATTTATAATGTAGAAACATAAACTGAAACATTGAAAAACTAAAAACGATTTTATGGTTTTCAGTTCTCACCTCTTAATCATGCACCCTTTCTCCCTCCTGCATTTCTGTGTACTTGCTTCCTGTATAGTGCCGAGAAGCCGCGCAAGCCTAATGAGGTCACACAATGACTCATTCTGCTAGTGCATGTTTAGTGATCTGACACTTTCCTCTCACTGCAAAAGCCCTGCAGCATTGAATTGCGACCAGGCAGTGTCGGTTTTTAAGACAGTGAATGTGAGAGGGGAGGGGGCGTGGGCTCATACTCTACAGGAAAGAGGAATATTTTACAGAGGGATAACAAGTGTTGCAGAGTGAAAAGGTGAGTGAGGATTTCATTAATCGTTTTTCCACTTTACAATACTTTAATGGGGCAAACTTTATAAATAGGGTTTTACTTACACTTTAAGGACATTTTTGAAACTCTCTGGATGACAGAGCTGTATATTTAAACACTGAATGACACAAAATACCTGATATAGAATGTCAAAAATGGTATAGTGCCAAATGTACTATAAAAGATGTCCAATGAGTGTTGAGATAACGAGTGAAACAGTTAATGAAAAAATTCTGATAATAATGTAGTTAAATAAAACCAGTCCTTTGTTAATCAGTCCTGCGCCAAATCCACTGAGGTCATCTGTCAATATGCCTCAAAATCACAAGAAGTTTAGACAATTCCATTCAACGGAAATGAAGGTGGATGCGCTGGATAAAAGATAAAGTGCAATAACAGGGAAAAATCCCTAGTGTGATATTGTAAGGATAGAGAAATTCAAAGATAGATGGAGCTGTGCAAAAAAACAAGTATAGATGTTAAAGTGTAAATAGCAGAGGCAAACGTGATCTATTTGATTTCCAGCAATAAAAGAGTCAATAGGTGTGGCTTGTGGAAAATCAATAATGTTTAAAATGAATATATATTCAATTAAAATGTGGTATTATGGTGTAGTACCAATATTGTGCAAAAGTGTGCTTTGTAGCTTTAAATTGCAGTGCTGGTTAAAAATGCAGGGGCGTGACACTTTCCCCCTCTTATAGTCGCACTCACCAGACAGTGCTTGTAATTTAGGCACTGAAATTAAATAATTCCTCCTTCACTGTACTGGAACGCCTTAAACATCCTCTTTGTACCATGTGATTGGGAATTAAGCAGATAAAAGTACATAGCGTAACACCATAAGGAATATTCAGCAATTTTAATGAATACAAAATACTCACAAACTAATAAAAGATAAGCGCTTACCAAAAACAGGGGATAACGTCTCTCTCTCTACGCGTTTCGCCGATCACTGACAGCTTCTTCAGCAGATTTGAGGGTTAAGCCACATTGGTATTAGCAGTCTATACTGGTTTGTTGGCTTTTAAACAGTCAGATATATTTTTTATTAGCAACATGACAGACACATGATCAAGGTCCATCTGCTTATACGCATTTTAGCTTTCAAAGGTTAAAAAGATGTGTACATGAACCCATATTTATGGTTTTAACAACACATGCCAAGCTGACTATTTTTAACAAATGATACGTCCTGCCTAAATGGTTATTGCTCGTTTTGCATAAACAAACTGAAGATTAGATGGCTATTGTTAATGCACTATAACAAGTAAATCTAAAGATCTGCAAGGGCGAAATTGATTAAACTCAAAAAGACCCGATTTGGTCTTTTCGAGTTTATTCCCACGAGATCTTGGCTGTTTCTGGCGGCAAATATCAATAGTTTTTTTCAATAAATATTTACCAATAGAAACTTTTCAACTGAGTTTTTTAATCGGATTTTTCGCTGAAAAGGTAGCGATACTTTACATTAGTAGTATGGCTACCTTTTCAACGAAAAACCCAATAGAAACGTTTCTATTGCTAAATATCGGCTGAAAGAAAACATTGATATTTACAATGAAATACAGCCGAGGATGAAATTGGGTCTTTTCGAGTTTATTACATTTCTCCCTTGGTATCAATCCCAGAGATGGACTGTACATGAATTAATAGGGGCATTTTGTTTGCTGATTCTTGACACAGTTACAATTGCTCTTGTTGCTTTGTAGGCATAAACAATGAAACTGATTACTTAGTCTGTAGTGGTTAAAGTTGGGTCAAACCTAATTTTATTATCATGGACAATATTCAACTGATTTCCCTAAAATCTTTTAAAATACAATATGTTTTTATGTAACACAAATTATAATATTGATTATAATTATTGTTGAGGATTCTACACAGTGTTTGGTGAATAATGCTAATTACATTTCATATATAATTATGTAACTGTTTAAGAAAATTGTTTTACTTGTTTTTCTGAACTTAAAAACATGAAATTTCTGCTGTAATCAGTAATTATTACATGATGTAAAGATTATTCCCAAACTTTTATAGACAATTTCATAGCCTAATTCATTGTTGGACTGCACAGATCTCGTAAAGTTTTTGTCTTTTCTAAGTAACAAACTGAGGATATGAAAATAAAGATAATTGACTTTTAAAAAAATGTACAAACCATGTAGATATTTTTTTCCAAAATTGTTGACCATTTCTGATCTCTCGTAGGACTTCTCATACACTAAGACAAGCCAAGAAATTTACACTGTGCAGTTGTAGAAGAGAGAAAAACCCCTAACGAAGTGTAAAATAATAATATTGTGTAATTATTAAAATCACTCAACCAATAAACAACTTTTCAGAATCTAAACTAATTTCTAAACCTAATATTTGTTTCTGGAATATAGTTTAATAGGATGAAGCTAAAAAAGTGTACACCTGAAGCATACTGTTAACAGGTAACTTATGACTTGTTTAGTTTAGAAAATGAATCTGTATGGTGTTGTCCTGTTTATAGAAAGTATACAGAAACCTTTGTTTATGGGAACCTTTTATATTTTTTTCAGGAATAAAGGGATGATGAAAGGGAACCTTGCAGAAAAACCACTAAACCACTAGAATAATAAAATGGGTTAGAATAGCAAGTTTATGTTTGCATTTAGTAACATAGTTTATAAGGCTGAAAAAAAACACAAGTCCATCCAGTTCCATCTATGCAATGTCATAATCTTGGTCCAGAAGATGGCAAAAAATCTCATGAGGCAAGAGTCAATTCTCCTTATATTAGGGAAAAAAATCAGAAAACAATCAGAAAAATTCCCTGGATCAAGATCCCACCTTTAGTTATCCAGAACCCACAACTTGTGATGTTCTTACACTGAAGGATCAGAATAATTCACTGGATCAAGATCCCACCTCCAGTTATCCAGTACCCATAACTTATAATATTCTTACACTGAAGGATCAGAATAATTCCCTGGATCAAGATCCCACCTCCAGTTATCCAGTACCCATAACTTGTAATGTTCTTACACTGAAGGATCAGAATAATTCACTGGATCAAAATCCCACCTCCAGTTATCCAGTACCCATAACTTGTGATGTTCTTACACTGAAGGATCAGAATAATTCACTGGATCAAGATCCCACCTTTAGTTATCCAGAACCCATAACTTGTGATGTTCTTATACTGAAGGATTAGATTAATTCTCTGGATCAAGATCCCACCTCCAGTTATCCAGTACCCACAACTTGTAATATTCTAACACTGAAGGAAAGCATCCAAACTAGTTTTAAACTACTTAATGGATTTAACCATGACTGCTTCTTCAGGCAGAGAGTTCCATAACCTCACTGTTCTTACAGTAAAAAAAAAATTCTATGTTGATGCAGGAAATTTCTTTCCTCTAAACGTAGAGGACACTAAATTAGTATTAGTGTTTTGAGGTGACAGGTGCACTTTAAGTGACTGATTCTGCTCAACTTACTGTATATTGTAGTCATATAGCACTACATGCAGTGTGGTTCCTGCTTACCCGGAATTGCTATCCACTATCATATTCCCACCTGGTGCAGAGACTTCATTATACAATAGACTTTTTCAGTTATATGCCTGAATTGTACAGCGCTGCATAACCTAGTGGTGCTTTATAAATATACATACAAATATGTTTTCAACAGGACATGGCATTTCATAGACTGCTCTGCACTTTTTATTAATCTCTTAGATCATCTCTTTGAGACAGAGATCCCTTGCTTGGGTGTTCATGATTATAAATACACTGTTTCAGCACTGTAATGACTTTTTATTTGTAGTGTATGGTATTCCAGACTTTTTACAGCATGACATAAAGAGTAGAACAATATTTCTATCATACATACTGTCAGGGACGGTTCGCCGTATGGGAGAATTGGGTGGTTGCCCTGGGCGCAGTTAGCAAGGGGGCGCACTCCATGACTGACTCATGTGACCCGATCGGTCACATGAGCCAATAGAAGGCCGGGAGCGCACAAATCAGCGCTTTTGGCTTTCATTTACACAGCCAGCAGCAAGAGAAGCAAGCAGAGGATGGGAGCCGCGATGCCTTCAGATGGGGTAAGTGAAGCCCCCTCTGACCCACC